>BGPR01005156.1:31379-58333 GCA_013235015.1 Araneus ventricosus | reverse complement strand
CTAGAGAAATTAAATCCACACCAGAACCAGCAAATTCTTTCGTGATATTGTTCAGATGGTCCGTCGAACGTGCAGGTGAGCTCTCTTTCCAATAATTATTCGAACTTGAGATTCAAAAATCAATTTATAATGGAGCCTTTAAAAACGAAAAAGAAAGTGCTAAAAACCGCGTTAACAAGGCTCAGAGATAAAGTTGCTTCGGCAGTAAAGGATGCAGATTCAATCGCCTTGCGATTATTTGAATCTAAAACTAGTGATTTATTCAATGACTTTAAGTTATTATTCGATTCAATTTTTGTAACCTGCAAACCAGAGGAGTTGGATGATTTCATTAAAGAGAAAGAAACCATAGACGATTCGATAGACGAATTGAGATTGAATGTTAATCGTAAAATGAATAAAACTGATCCTGAACATTCTATTTCATCTGTGTCAAGCTGTAATGCAAGTGTTCTGTCGGACGTAAAATTACCGACACTATCTGTACCAACATTTAATGGTAAAATTGAGAACTGGATCATGTTTAAAGACATGTTCGTCGCAAGTGTAATTGAATATAAATCCATTTCAAACTCCATGAAATTACAGTATCTTAAAGCTAGTTGTAGGGATGAAGCTTTGCGAGTTATACAGTCAATCTCTATTTCTGATGCTAATTTTGATATCGCATGGAAGCTTTTAGAAGACAGGTATTCAAATAAACGGGAGCTATTAAATGCCATAATCAAAAAACTTTTGAGTCAACCTAATATAAGTGAATCATCTAGTGCCATCTTAAATTTAATCGATATAACGAATGAGTGTATTCGATCTCTAGAGGTTCTACATTATAAAGTAGAAAATTTGTCAGAAACAATTATCGTGTTTATAATTGTTGAAAAGCTAGATAAATCAACTCGTTATTGGTGGGAGAAAGAACTGAATAATTCCGAAGACTTTGGTACTTTAAAGCAATTGCTTTCGTTTTTGCAAAGCCAAGCGAGAACCCTTCAAAACAGTAAAATAAAAGAAGTAAAAAAGAATCATAATTTTCAAAATAAAGTTACGAGTATGGTGTCAACATCTAATACAAAAAGTACAAAATTCAAATGTGTAAAATGCCAAAGAGAAGAATTTCACGGACTGTATAAATGTCCAGAATTTATAAATCTTTCTGTGAATGATAGATGTGAATTCGTAAAAAGAAACAACCTTTGTTTCAATTGTCTGAAATTTCATGCCGTTCGGAATTGTACGTCGACATTTCGATGTCAAAAATGTTCTAAAAAACATTCAACATTGCTTCATTTCGAGAATGAAAAACAAAACAGAATTGAAAGACCGGAAATCGGAGATGGTATAAATTCTCAAAGCATCACGGCGTCATCAAGTCTCAATCCAAACGCTGCGAACTTTGAATCGTCATATGAGCGTAATGTATTTTCCGGTGCAGCTGTGAGTGGAGGCGAGGTGAGACAGACAAAAACAGCAATTCTCTCAACTGCCAATATTTTTGTAAGAGATTGCTTTGGAAACTTAAAATCAGCGAGAGCTTTACTAGACGTCGGATCCATGTGTTCATTCATAACGACCGAGTTCGCTGATTTATTGCAAATTAAAAAGGAAAAAAATCTCTATTGCGGTTTCTGGTTTGAATAGTGCTAAAATAAATGTGAGTTCTAGAGTATGCACCGTAGTTTCTAATAAAAGTGACTTTGAGATGCGATTAGAATTTTTATGTGTTCCTAAAATCTCAAGTATGATCCCTATTGATTCTTTGCAAATTCCTAAAGAGCATTTGCCCTTGAATATTAAACTCGCTGATCCTTATTTTTATTGACCTGGAAAAATTGATGTGTTATTGGGAGCTGAGGTATTTTACCAACTCTTAAGATTCGGACAACTTGAAATGCCCAATTCTGAACTAAAATTTCAGAACTCTGTGTTTGGCTTTATAGCCACTGGTAGCACTTCAAATTCACAATCCGAAAAAATGAAATATACTCATTGTGGGCTCATTTATGATTGCAGTGATATAGGAAATGACATCAAAAAATTTTGGCAGCTAGAATCAATAGGAATTAAAGATGATCCTAGTTACAATGAGGTAGATCAATCTTTAGAGACATTTGAAAAAACTGTTTGCTACAAGGATAACCGTTATGAGGTTGAATTACCATGGAAAAGGGATTGGCACGAGCTTAATGATAATTCTAGTGTTGCGAAAAAGAGACTACATTCACTTGTTCGGAGATTTAAGAAAAATCCAGATCTAAACTTGCAATATCATGAAACCTTGCATGACTATGAGAAGAATGGCATAATAGAAAAAGTGCCTAATCCTGAAAACCCTATAAACAAACCGGTTTTCTATATGCCTCACCAACCAGTGTTTAGGGATGAGAGTTCGACTACAAAAATGCGTATTGTTTTCGACGCGAGTTCAAGTCATAGCTTTCAGCACTTGAGTTTGAATGATTGTCTTTGGCCTGGCACAAACTTGAATTCGAATATATTTGATATTCTAATAAATTTTAGATTGAACAAATTCGCATTTATATCTGATATTGAGAAAGCGTTTTTACAATTAACGCTAGCTGAAAAAGACAGAGATGCAGTGCGTTTCCTATGGACAGAAAATGATACTCTTCAAGTTTATAGATTTAATCGTGTACTCTTCGGAGTAAGATCCAGCCCATTTCTCCTTTCTGCCAGCATTAAAACGCACCTGAAAAAATTCCATGATGAGTTCCCGACCACGACAGAATGTTTGAATCGATGTTTTTATGTCGATGACTTCATTTCTGGAGCTGATAGCTTGCAAGATGCATTGGAAATTTCTACGCAAGCTGTATCCATAATGGACCAAGCTAGCATGGCGTTGAGGAAGTGGACAACAAATATCGACGAATTGAGGCAGTTGTGGATACGTGAAGGTTTAGAAAATCAACTGCAGGATAACCCTATTAGTCCGAGAGCCAATTCAACAAAAGTTTCAAGGATGCTGTGGAATACTGTTGAAGATTATCTGATCGTGGGAACGCAGAGTTTAGTGGACAGCCTATCAAACAACGAGAATACGAAACGTCACCTTCTGCGTGCAATAGGAAAGATTTTTGATCCACTCGGTCTACTTTCTCCATTTATCATTCGTGTGAAGTGCATCCTCCAAGTTTTGTGGATGAAGGAAATTTCTTGGGACGAAGAACTGCCCCCAGATATTCAAAAAACGTGTTGTCAATGGGTTTCCGAGGTTCCTCGTCTTTCCGAACTACAAGTCCCTAGATATGTGCTCAGTTCTTCTACGGGAGAACCCACTGATGTCTTGGAACTTCACTGTTTTTGTGATGCCAGCCAAAAGGCTTATGGTGTTGTTATATATACAAGAGTTGTGAAAGACTGCAACGTCGATGTGAACCTTCTAGTGTCAAAAAGCCGAGTTGCTCCTCTAACCAAAATCAACATGCCGCGACTCCGCGAATTACTAGGTGCATTGCTTGCCGCCCGACTAGCAAGTAAAGTCAAAGCAATAGTCGATCTCAAAAGGCCTTCTAAAGTTTTCTTTTGGACCGACTCTAAAATCACATTACATTGGATCAAGGGGTCGAGTAAGAGATGGAAGTCATTCGTGTCCAATCGAGTGACCGAAATTCAGAGTCTGTGTGGTACAAGTGCCTGGGCTCATTGTCCTGGGAAACAAAACCCTGCTGATTTCCTAAGCAGGGGTGTAAATGTTGAGATTCTGTTAAATAGTGACCTTTGGTGGAAAGGACCTCAATTTTTGAGAGAAGTTGACTTTCCAACAGATACAGGTAATGATGATACTTCAATCTCACTACATGACATTTCTGATGAACTAAAGAAAACAAGTGACTATTCTCCACTTACCTTAACAGTTCTTAATCATAATTCCTTTATTGATGATATTCTTAAAATAAGTAATAATTATATGAGTATAATTCGTATTATGTGCTATGTCCTTAGATTTATTCATAATGTTAAAAATATTGAAAGACTAACGGGTCATCTTACCATCAAAGAACTGCAACGAGCCGAAATATATTTAGTTCAGTTGGTTCAACAAGGTGAGTTTGCAGAAGAGATTAAAAATCTCAGAAAGGGTGCTACTGTCCCCAGAAATAGTAAGGTAAAATCCTTAAATTGTTTTTTAGACGAGAGCGGTATTTTACGAGTTGGAGGCAGATTAAAATATGCAGATTTGAGTCTAGATGAGAAGCATCCAATAGTCCTACCCGACAAGCACCCACTTACATTAATTATTGTAAGGTATTATCATTTAAAATATTTACATGTAGGTTCTAATGCTTTATTATATCATATTCGACGTAAATTTTGGATCATAAATGGTAGAAATGTATGCCGAAAGGTCGTGTTTCAATGTATTACTTGTTTTAAAAACAAACCTGTGTTAGAGAGTCAAATTATGGGAGATTTACCCAGAGAACGAGTTACACCATCTTTCCCTTTTTGTTATGTCGGAATAGATTTTTGTGGGCCCTTCCATATAAAATTCAAAAACCAACGGAAGGGAGTACTAAATAAAGTGTATGTTTGTATATTTGTATGCTTAAGCACAAAAGCTATTCATTTGGATTTTGTATCCGATCTTACCTCAGATGCCTTTATCGCGTGCCTGAAACGTTTTTTCAGTCGTAGGGGGAAATCTTCAAAAATATTTAGCGATAATGCTAAGAATTTCGTTGGTGCAAGCACTGAGCTGAAAAAATTGTATGAAATGGTTAGCCACCCAAATGAAACTTTAGCTAATTTTCTTTTAAGTGAGAACATTGAATGGAAGTTTATACCTCCAAAATCGCCGAACTTCGGTGGTCTTTGGGAGGCTGGGGTCAAATCATTTAAACATAATCTGAAACGTGTTGTTGGGAATGCTCATCTGACACTGGAAGAATTTCTCACAATAATTCTAGAGATTGAGAGTGTTCTAAACTCAAGACCCCTTACCCCCCTATCAACCGAGTTCGACAATTTTGAAACTTTATCACCCGGTCATTTCCTTGTAGGTAGACCTTTGACTTCAATTGTTGAGCCTGACCTCCTAAATATATCAGAAAATAGACTTTCTAAGTGGAAAAAAATTACGAAATATAGTCAACAAATTTGGAGGTTGTGGAAAAAAGATTATTTGAACACCTTACAGCAACGTAGTAAATGGATGTTTTCCAAAAATAATGTAAAGCTAGGTGCACTTGTGTTGATCAAAGATGAAAATATGCCCAGTGTAAAGTGGCTAACTGGTAGAATATCTGAAATAATTATCAGTAAAGATGAAAAGGTAAGAGTAGTCAATGTTTTGTTACCTACAGGTAAAACACTTAAAAGAAATGTAAGAGATGTATGTGTGCTTCCAATAAATGATTAGATTTTCTGTATGTAAAATGCATCGTTGCAATGTTAATATTATATTACTCTTGTGTTTATTGCATTGATATTGTCATGTGTTTAAAATAATTGTGTTTCTTATTATTAGTGTATTATGGACCTATTATTATATATAAATTTGTTGAAACCCTTAAGGTTTCAAGGTCGGCAGTGTTAAGAAGTTGGAAACATTTTATCCAATAGGTGGCGCGCACGACTTGTGTGTTGCACCACCGGGAGTCAATATTGCTTCTACTGGCAGTGTAAGTCTTGTGATCGTAATAAAGAGTTGGTTATTGGAAAGAAGAGCGCAATCCTTTTTCTAGAGAAATTAAATCCACACCAGAACCAGCAAATTCTTTCGTGATACTGTCCACTATCTATCACTATCAATTTTCAAACTTCTCTGTTTTAAAATAAAACAGGGTACACGAAAAATTATGCTTTCTAATCATATAAATGATAAGAAAACAGAAAAAGATTATCAAATCTACTAACCATTAAATAGTATCAACAATAACAGTTAATAGAAATAATCCAGAAAAAAGTGAAGTAAGTAAAAATGAGATAATCCTGAAAAAAAAAAATCAACGATAAAAATTTTAATTCGGAATTAAAAGTTAAACTCAAAAAATAAACAAACGTTAAACAGATCCGCGTCGTAACATGGCGGAAGATGTTAACGACAGACCTATAGGCAAAAGCGGTGCGGATTAGTGATTAGATGACATGCGCAGCTTCGGCGATTTTGTACCAGTCACGTGGCCGTGAATTGACTCCATTAAAAGTAATTGCCGCACAGTACTCATACTAATATCATTGGAAAGATAATTGTTTGCACTTTAAAGTGGTATAAAATCATAGTATCATTTTCATACCATAGTTCTTTCGGAAGTAGTACCATAGTTTTTTTTTTTTTATTAACGAAAATATGGCCGAAAATGGTCAAAATTTGCTTACTTTTTAAATAATTAAAATTTGAATAAAAAATTGGAAAACAATGGCTCCGACGTGCATATTCTCAACCTCCAAAGTATACCTGTACCAAATTTGGTAGCTCTAGGTTCAACGGTCTGTTCTATAGACCGCCAACAGACAGACAGACATACTTTCTCTTTTATAATTAATAGAGATGATGGAGTTGCATAATATTTGACAGTAAATATTTAATGGAATTACATAAATTCGTTCAGCTTCAGAAAATAAATAATATAGAACAAATTTTCTAAAAATTTTAAATATATATATATATATATATATTCAAATTTAAAACCACATTCATAGTTTTATTAAATAAATATCAACATAATATCTTCGCTGCTTCCATTTTAATTCAGATCAGAGTATAATATTCAATTTTTTTAAGAAAAGATTTCTTTATGTTCAGTAAATTTCTTTATTATTCAGAATAAAAACGTTAATCTGTGTTCTATTCTCGTTTTTTTTTTTTTTTCTCGGCATTGATTGTGATAGAAATCACTGAATTATTTCCATAGATTTAATAGAATTAATCCAGTAATGCCGATAAAATTAAGAGCTGAATCTATGATCTATATTTCCTCTAATAACCAATTCACCTCAAAATTACTTATGAAAACATACCTCAATTAAAATTTTCAACACATTTTTAAATCAGAGAAATCAGTTTTAAATATATATATATATATTTCTAATTTTTATTTTTTAAAAACATGGTGTTGAAATGGATTTCTGTATTTTTCAATTTCATAGTTAAAATCAAAGAGTTATTTGCCCTGATCTGTTGAAAAGTTATCTAACTTTTGATTTACAATGATATTGCGTTATATAAGTTTCTATTTCTGGGTTTAAATTAAAACTTTTCTATTTAAATTCCCAAAAAATGAGCTATAATTCTAGAATATTATTTAAGAATGAACCTTTGATTTTAATTTACAAATCATGTAAGAAGCTTTGCTTAGTTATTATGTTTTGGAACATTTAATATAAATAATAAAATAAAAATATCTAGGAAAATTTCAAAACTGAAGGTATAAGCAAGTCTTTTTAATGTAAATGAAACTGACAATTGATTTGTTGGCTAATATGCAATTTAATTTTATCATACAAGCAACAGTGATATTTTATAAGAGGATATTTCACCTGACAATATGCTTGATTGGATTGTGTGTCATTAATTATATTCCTAAAATAATTAATTGATGTTTGTGCTTTGAACACATGTAGAAATAAATATTCCATGTAATAAATTCAGAAAATAGAAATAATTTCCTTAAAATCATTTTCTTTAAATAATTCATTTACTCTATAAGGCTCAAGCTATATTATGAATACATTATTAATTTTTTTTTTTTGAAAAATAATTCAACTTGTGAAGTAATATTTGTGAATGTCAGATTTTTTGCTTATTTTTTCTTTACAGATTTTAATTTACGAAAAAGCGATAAAATGGATCCTAGGTTATTTCGATACTATTTATGAACGTGAATTTCAGATATAAATTTAAAATTACTAAATACAAAGCATAATTATCGACAAATATTAATTAAAATAATTAATTAGGTAATTAAAATCAATTAATATATTAATTAAAAAAGCAATTTTATTAACAAAAATATAGCTACTGTGATTAAAAATTTGAGAAATTATCTTATTTTAAATCATTATAACTAACAAGTTGGAATTTTCAAGTACGTATGCTTCATACTTTTAGGGGGCCCCCAAGAACTTCAGCGCCTCCCCAACAAGCTTAATACGCCCCTGATTCCGGTGTAATGTTAAGTTAATGGAGTTTTCAAAGCGGAAGTCCAACATACAAGCAGATACAAGAAGAATAACAAGGTTTTTAATCTGAGTAAACAAACCAGATAACTTGTCCATAGCAAAAATATTTATTACTCAAAAAATCATGAATTATAGCAATCCCTAGAAAATAGCGATAACAGTAATTGATTCGAACACTTTATTTAAATTCGCAACCACCAACCGGGGGTACCAGAATAGACCCCTTAGGCATACATTTATGTTATCTCCGTAAACTGTTGAATGATTTTAGTGTATATACTACTATCTTTGAATAATTTGAATTTTGAATCCTTGCATCCAAGCTATTATTGTGTTATTGAGGTAAAACCGTTACAGAATCTTAGCCAATTGCTATTCGACGCTTTTGAAGTGAAATGAAGTTATTTTAATTGAAATTGCATGGTTTTGTTTTCGCAATTCGCTTGGAATTGGGGTAGGCCCTTGTTTCTGAAGGACCCTTAACTCGCCATTCATCGACGTTCTTATCATCATGGCGGACAATATTAACTTCCATAAGCTATAGAAAAAATGCAGTCTGGTTGTGTCATCTGCTATGATTCTTTTGATGCTTCTTCTGATGCAAAGTATAAAAAGAATGATGATGAAGTTAGAATTGTTTCAACCAAGTGTGGTCATGTCTTCCATAATATATGTATAAAGAAGTGGCTTAAGCGATCATATACTTGTCCCGAGTGCAGAAGGTATGTTAGGAAAGAAAGTCTGACTAAACTCTTCATTAACTTTTGCATTGATAATAAGTCAGATAATAATGCTGAGGAATCTTTGGATGCATTAAAAAAACAACTGTGTGGAAAGGACTTAGAATGTGTGGAGAAAGATAAGAAAATCATAGGACTTCAGATTGATTGTGCTGTATATGAAAGAAAAATTGAGGATAAAGATAATAAAATTGAGGAACTCCAGACTTGTTTTGCTCATTCTGAACTACAAATTTTGGTGAAAGATGGGAAAATTGAGGAACTCCATACTTGTTTTGCTCGTTCTGAACTAGAAAGTTTGGAGAAAGATGAGAAAATCAAGGAACTTCAGACTAATTGTGCTCTTTCTGAACTAGAAATTTTGGAGAAAGATGGGAAAATTGAGGAACTCCAGACTTCTTTTGCTCGTTCTGAACTAGAAAGTTTGGAGAAAGATGAAAAAATGAAGGAACTTCAGACTTATTGTGCTCGTTTGGAACTACAAATTTTGGAGAAAAATGGAAAAATTGAGGAACTCCAGACTTGTTTTGCTAATTCTGAAAGAGATGTAGAAAAAATGCTTCAACAACAAATGAAACTTAACAATGAGATTTCTGCTATGAAACAGGAGGTAAAAAGGTTAAGTTGTGTTGAAGCCGAAAATCAAAAGTTATTGCAAGAGAAAAATACTTTACTGAGTGAGAAAAATATTTTAGTGAGTGAGCGTGAACATCTGAACACTGTTAATACAATTGTGGAAAGATGTCCTATTGATGTTAAAAGGATTTTGGCAGATTTGCAAGTACATGTGTATAGAGAAAAAGAAAAAGGGACCACTCGCAGGATAGCTAAATATTGTTCTTTACTAAAGCAGGAACTTGCTCATTCAAAGGAAAACAAGACACATTTACAAAATGAATTAATAAAGGTAAAACAGGAACTTGCTCATTCAGAGGAAGAGAAAAGCCAGGTACTAATTGGTTTAAAGCTAGTAAAACATAGGATGAGAACACATCAATCAGACTCTAGAAAAAGAATAAGACAGCTTAGAGAAAGGATAATACAACTTAGAGAAAGGATAAGACAGGTAAGACAACTTAGAGAAAAGTTTAAGAAGTTCAAGGATTTAAATTCATCATCTATGAGTTTATCTTGTGGCCCAAGTCTTGTGCCTGTCATGTCGAGTTTACCAAACAATCGCTCTTTGCAATGCAATAATCTTGCTAAGTCTACTTTAGTGTGCAGTCCAAGTTTTGGTAGCTCTTCTGATTGTAAAAATCAAGTTACTCCAATTACTGTGGATTTTTCAGAAAATAAAAGACACAAAATTAGTATTTTCGATTTCGTTAAAAAATATTCATTGGTGTCGACCCAATCTCCTGAAACACCTGTTTTGAGACTGGCGAACAATGCTTTGTCTGCAAGATGAAAAATCCGATATAAAAACAAGGAAGATTCTGTTTCACGTGTTGGATAGAGAGACTTAGGTAGTAATTTACGTTTTGTTTTAGGCAAGGAAGAGGAACCTAGTACCATTCAAAAGAGAGCTAATTATGTAATTTTATTAAACTGAAATTACTTGAGAAATGGTATTCTACTTTATGAGTTAATTTTGTTCGATGTGATAATATTCATCGGTACTTTTCCGTTAGACGGGCGCAAGCGAAAAATCACCAAATAATGTAGAATTCCGCCAAATTTCTTACAACCATTCTCTTGGCGACTTGGCTCGCGTTTGGTTCACAATTGGCAACATTTGCGCCCGGCTAACGGATAATCGCTTCGCTCTTGGCAACTTGGCTGTTCACAATTGGCGACATTTGCGCTCGGCAAGTTTCGGAAAAGTACCTATTCATCAAATGCAGATATTCAGTAGAGGTGTGGGTGAAACCAAAGTGTATGGTACATCTCTCGCCAAGCTGGCGCCAAATCATGAAAAACTCGTCAAATGTCTGCCATATTACCACATTTACCATGTTACGGTCCGCCATTGGTTCATTGCATTCAAGTTTGCCGCCGTACCGTACACTTTGGTTGAGCCGAGGTGTGATTTTGTAAAATATGTTTTGATTGTCTGTTTTATAAATTTACTTATATGGGAGATAATTTTAGAAAATTTCTTACAAACCTTTTTGGTATCTTTATCAATGTTTAAGTGATCTATTTTTCTTTTACCTCAACATCCTGAATCTTTTGATGATAATTCAGCTTTATTATCTGTTTTGACGGTATGAATGAATGTTTTAAAAGTTTTTTTAAATTAATTAATTTAGAAACTGGTAAATATTGCGGATATGTTAAAAAATGAAAAGAGGATGGGGCATAAATTTTTAAATAAATATGTAATTTAAAATGGTATTTTGTAATTTTCTTAACAATTTGTAATTAAAATATTCACCAGATTTCAAAATTTTGTAATTCATGCTTTTATAGATTCATTTACCATAAAGTTTAAAACATTGTAATTAAACTTGAAGGAAGACTCGGACATTTATTATTCTGACAAGAACCAGAGTTTTCTAATAGCTTTGAAGATGAAGTTTTACTAATTCTAAAAGGCTTCATTAATCTTTTCTCATATATGAGTACATTCACTAGGATAAGATAAATTTTTAGAAGTATAGGTAAACAAGATTACAAAATATTTTTCCAACTGAAAATTTTATTGTGAATGGGAAACTTTTTTAAAACCCTGCTATATCTGGATGTAACCGATAATCATCTATCAGTTACATCTAGATTTAAAAATATATTGAGGTACAAAAGGTATATGTATGTAATAAGCATTTTTTTTAAAAAAAATAAACCATTATTATAATTATTTTGAGTAATTTTAATATGTTTAGGCAACTTATTGCATGAATTTTAGTTGATCGTTTAATGGATTTCCTTCATATCTTTAATGGGAAATTTACTTTCTGAACTTTTTTGGAAATAAAATTATTATATATTTTAATAAAACTTCATTTATTTTTTATTCTGATTTTATATGAATATTTCAAGAGACATTTGAAAAGACTAAATGCTAATAGTCTTGGATTTTATTATATTTTAAAAGCCTAAGCTCATATTTATGAGTAAATCTTAAGTGTGAGGTTTAATAAATTTTGGATTTTCCAGGTTTGTAAATGACAACTAATTTAAATATATACGAATATGTGTTCATTCTTTCCTTCACATCATAAAGGCTTGGTCACATCATAAAAAGTGAAAAAAAAATTATAATTGTTCACTTAATGAAACATTTTTCATTTTATTCTAATTGTGTATGAATAGGTCAAGTGACATTTGAGAACCTGTGATGCAAATTTCCATTGCCTTTAGAGTTTGTTTCCTTTTAAAATGAGTTTTCATTATATATATATATATATATATATATATATGAACGTTTTTGTAAATATGCAATAATAAATTTGTAAAAATAGCACGCATTATTTTCATGGACAAAAACAAGTTGTTGTAAAATAGGAAGAAATGCATTTTCTATAAAAACTAATTAGATCAATATTGTGAAGCAGGATGATTATTTTGCAATATATTAAAGACATTTATTGAATTATCAACTATAATACATATATATATTATGAATTGTGATATATGAAACAGTTAATTATAAATTGCAATAATGGAAAGTTACATATCATTATGGAAATGTGTCTTGTATATTTTTTATGTCGACTCGGCATGTGCTATATGCTTTTGTAAAGAAAATTTTATTTTCATCGACCAGATTTTGTTTAGAAAGTTCATTATTTTACATTCAGCTCCACAAATCCTGATATGCAAGTGGTGAAAGGTCATATATAAAATGAAATTATCACTCTTAAGATGCAGTAGCAGGTTTGAGTAGTGGAGGAAGAATGAAATATAAAGTAAATATTCGGTGAAGGTATCTTTTTGCTTTTCAATTCAGTATATCTTTTACTTTTGAAATATGGATACCTACCATTTATGTTCGTTTATTAGAAGTGGTGGCAGCAGAAGAGCAGCTATTAGAATAGCGATCTTTATATGTACATAAATCTTCTTGGTTCAGTTGATCTGTACAGTTTTTAAATAGGGATGTAACGAATATTCGGTATTCGGTTCTTTTGCCAAATACTAAGCAGATATTCAGCTGAATATATTCTGGATAGTAAATTTTTTAATTGTGCTTTTAAATACACATTTAATAATGAATATTGTAGAATTACATATCGGTTACATAGTACATGGGTATTTTCACTAAATTTATACATATAATTTATCATTGGAAAGCCTGAAATTATGCAAGAATAAAAAATTTTCAGCACTTTCAAGAGGAAGTCTGTTCTATTTGGCTTCATATCAAATATTCAGTATTAGGCCCATTCTGCCTTTCCACGAATATTCAGTCTGGCCAAATGCTACAGATATTCGACAGAACAAATTCACGATAAAATGTTTTTGTTAATGTTGTTTTAAATATATTTAATGAAGAATATTGCAGTATTACATTCCAGTACATTTATTATAAAAAAAATTTAATATTTATCAAATTTTAAGTTGCATTGTAATTAAGTGTATTTAATATTATTGCATATTATTTATAGAATTCTGTTACATGTGGTTTCATATATATCACGATCTTCAGAAAATAAATTGTCACTATATAATGCTTGCTGGTGGTGAAAGATATTTTTTTGCTAAATTTGTGAATTTGGGAAATTACCTATTAGAAGTTCTTTACCAAAATAGGAATTTACTTCTAATAATTTTAATTTATCCATTCAATTTTCTTCTGTTTTTGCCATTGTCATGTTCTGATATCATGGCTCTTTTAGTCCTTTAGAGAAATCCAAAATGATGAGAGTTTCTCCTTTTTTTATTATTGGAATTAAGGTATTGAAAATATCATAAATATACATAAAAGCATTAACATTTTTTAAATATACAAATAATAAAAAATCAATCTTATTTAATATTAACTTTGCTTCATTTAAAGTTTGAAAAATAGTTTTATTTACAATTAAGTGAAATGTTTTTAAAAATTTGGTATTTGGCTTCTGAATATTCGGTATTCTGCCAAATCACTATTCATTACATCCCTATTTTTAAGTGATGTGCAATGAATGAGGAAAGGGAACTATAAAGAAGATTAAGTAAGTCATTTGAGATCAAATTTGTTACAGATATTTTTCTTTAAGTGGTAGATTCAAAAATCGTTCGACTTGCATATAGATGCTCTTTCAGATCATGTTTTTTTACTAATTTTTGAAATTATTTTGGCTTGGAATAATTTTTTGGGTTCTAAAATGTACATTATCTTTAAAGTTTTGCTTTGAGAATTTGTGAGATGCTTCTGAAGTTTTATGTTGAAGATCATATCTGAATGTTTAAAATATGTTCATCAATATTTATCAAGAAGTCTAAAATTTTACTGAATAGCCTAGTTGTCTGACATTAGAAGCACAAAAGAGGAAAAGAAAACCTGCAATAATTATTATAATAATTATAATTCCCCGCTCTCTTTGAGAAGTGAGAAAATGCAGGTTTGCCAAATAAGAATATCAAACTGTATCCTGTAAATGAATATGTATTCTTTTAAATGTAATAAATGTATTTTATTCTTTGAATTTGGCTGTTGATTTCTCACATTTGTCTTTTCTTTGAGATATCTTGATATTTGTAGCCTTATTTACAGTTTATATATATTATTTGCTATGTTTTTACATGAACCCTGTGAGCGGTTAGCTATTTTGATGTACTATCTTTAAAGTCTTAAAAATTTTAAATTGAATAATTGCTTTTAAATTGAATAATTAGATCTTTATTGTGTTCCAAAAAGTCTATGAAATCTTAAGAACATTTTAGCCATGGCAGTTTAAGAAATTATGAACATGAATTATCTACTTTTTAACTCAATATAAGAAACGGAAAAATATGTGGGAAACACTTAGAGGGTTAAGCTGAAGTAAAAATAATATTGATATCTAATTCTAAAAGGAAAATAGATTATACATTTTTTTTAAATGTAGTCGATTCATTTTTATCATTCCATATATTGTAAAAGTAATAAATAATGATTTTTTTTAAATTTTGAATTCAGTTTTAAGAGTTGGATTTTTTAAAATAACAAATATTTATTCACATTCTTTTGATTATAAAGTAAACAATGTTTCTTGTGATTATTCATTGGTAGCTAAGAAATAAAAGCTGGAAAAAACTGTGTAAACCAACTTTTTAACAATTGTAGATTTTTGTAATTAGATGCTATTTAGCTATAATAATGTTTGAAGGTAAGAAAAAAATTCCATGATGTATTCTGATCTTTGTTTTACAGTATTGATTTTTAAGAAAATGATGATCCTGAAATGAAATTTTTTAGTTTTGAAGATTGATGGAAGCATTGTAAAAAATAAATCAAATTTGTGTGTTTTGATATAGGAAACAGATTTTTTTTTTTGCTGTGTCTGCTGAATTATTTTTCTGTGCCATTTACATAATTACTGTATACTCTGAGAGTATGTTCTTTTGATAAAACATACCAGCACTTAATCTATTTTTTGACTTCGCGATGCCTTTTAATAAAATTTATCCATTTTTAGAGAAGGAACATAATTGTTAGATCTGTATATAGAATGATATAATAAGTATTAGAAATGTTGATGTAATACTTTTTTAGTACATTATCTGAATTCAAAGAAGAGAGTGAGCCAATGAGGAATGTAGCTTAAAACTGCTGCAATAAACAAACATATATTTTCTTCAGACTCTGTATTTGTTGTATTTATCACCTATTAAATTTGGGCAGTCATCTATTTTTACTAAATATCAGTATATATTGATAATGTAATAAATGCACTGCAAGCAGTGGGGGCTTGTGCTAAATCATTGTGGAGGTGCTGTAACTTAATGTTCTACACTGTGTAGTGACAATTTTTTAAATAATTAGTTAATAAACTATTATAAATTTTTGATTTAATAAAGTTAAGCATTTTTAAAACAAATTTTCGCAATTGTCTTTACTACGTCCCTTATACATGTAGGTTTTCCTTATCCTTATGTTTTATAAGGATATAGACAGTTGCAATCGAACAGTAAAAAATTTATTGAAAGTTAAAATAAATACATATGTAGGAATCAAGGTGGTATTTATTGGTAATAATAAAAATACATGAAATTAAATCTTCCCTTCTGGTTTTATTTCGAACCAAAAAATCAAAAACTTTTTTCTTAATTTGTACAATCTATATAACATGACTATCAAATCACACATAAATGCACACAAACGGACAGAATTCCCGTTAATGGATCTTGGGGGTCTATTCTGGTACCCCCCGGTGGGTTTGGTTCCGGTGTTAACGTGCGAAACCCAACCCAAGCGGGGGTACCAGAATAGACCCCTTCGTCCAAAACTTTATACAGGTTCAACAATTTTGGTGTTTATACCTGGTACCAAATTTTATTCCTCTTCGGTTCCGATACGGTTTTTGAATTATCACGTTCATATTATACACATGAACAAAAATTTTTTTTTTGGGGGGGGGGGTTGAGAAAAAGACAAATACAGGAATTTTAAGACAAAGATTACTCAAAATCTCCAGGTCGAAAATTTTAACTATTACAATACTTTCTTTTTGTATTCGAGAAAGAAAGAAAAATATTAATTTATGGTATATTTATATGTGTGGTTATGGAGCTTTTCCATGTGAATGAACTTACTCATTCTCTTTAAGAAGTTGCATCTATTCAAAAACTTCCTATATTTGATTCTGAGTGAATAACGCAACATGTGGCGATAGAACTGGTATATTTGATATACTTTAAGATATTGTATTCGTTGATTCCCATTTGTTTTCTTAGTCAGAGCTTCTTAAAGACTTTAAATAGGATGGAACAAATTAATCTTGGGGTTGCAGAAATTTTGGAAACAGCTTCTTTCAGACTTTTCAGCATTTGTAAGTAAAAGCTGTCGAAAAAATAATTCTAATAGAAAAAAAATTCAAATTATCAAAAATAATTTTCTAAATAATTTTTTTTATCCATATTTTCCTTATTATTTATTTTCACATTTCATTTCACGAAGCATTTTTCCGCACAGTGAAAAAACATTTAAAATGCCATTTCCATATCGCTTACGTTGTTTCGTTCTCGGTTAAAAGTCTCATTAGGAAAACTCATTTCAATTTTTTATTAACAATTGCTATTACGTTTTAATTAATATTAACAAATGAAATTATTATAATTAGAAATAATTCGTAATATTCAAATAAATGTTTCAATTATAAAAATTTTATTACTACACTGTGTTAAGAAATTATAAGATCGCTAACGAATTGGTGCATTTCTGTTGAAGAAGATACAAAGTAGTATACAAATTTTCAGTGCATTTAATATTGATCGTGAAACACTTATGCACTGATTCTAAATTTAAAAATTAACTTAAATTCTATTAAAATATACTCATTTTTCTAAAAAAATTGATAAAGTGTCGGTTAAGAAATTATAAGATCGCCTGAGAAAATGAGAAATATATTAAGACAAAATAAAGAAAGTTTTAACTGTGATAGAGGTAAAAAAACGATAATATTAACAGAAAACGAATGAAAAAGAACGAGGAGGAAGAAGAATCCGATAGATGATGTCATTAAGGAGCCTCCATCTATGCAGATTCAAAATTAGAATAGGTTTTCTGTCGAGAAAAACGACATTGAGGTCGAAATTAAAATTGTTTTTCCCTGAGCCCTGAACCTATTCCGGAAAAAATTGGAAACAAAATAAGCAAGAACACTTATCCACAAAGAGGAAATTCAAAGCAGTCTTTTAAACATAGTCTGAAAAAAAGGGGCTTAAATATCTTCCCTTTCTTGGTTGTGGAATGAAAAGACGCTTAACAAAGTAAACTTTGTTTATAGATGGTGCGCACGTATCTCCATCTAATGAGGGATTACACTTACTAAAAACATGAGTTTTTTTGTTATTGTTTTTATACAGATTTTTTATTTTGTTTTTTGGGATTTTAAAATTTTTTTAATTGTTTTAATTCTTTTCATAATTTTATTTTTATAATTCAAAGAAATTTCCAGTGAGAGCTTTTACTAAAATGTCAGAAGATGTGGCATAAGTATTATAGCTATTACCAGCACAATGGAGAATTTTAGAAGTAAAAAAATAATTTAATGAAAACCTAAGAAATCAATAAATCCTCAATTTTAAAGAAATGTCCAGGGTAGCCGTTAAACTTCAAATTAATATTTAAATTGTCAATGACCTTGACACTAGCAGAATGGTTGTTGCAAATATTTTTGATTTGAGAGTGGATGGTTTTTTTTAATGACTTTTATGTTAAGGTTAGTTTGATAGTGACAAAGAGAAGCAGCCCTAAAGTTAAAGTCACTTCTCTTGCTATAGACACCAACTGAAACTCCTGAATCTAAAATTTAAAAAAAAATTTCTAAAATTTTAATAAAAACTTTGCTTGCAAAGCAAAGTTTTTCTAGTTTAGGTAACTTCAAAATAACCGATAATAATTAATTTTATATTTAATTAAAGATAATTAAGTATTAATTAGCGAATTTGATTATAACAATTAATTATTTGGAATAATTAGCTATTTGTATAATGTCGGTGCAGTAAGAATTGTCTGACTGAACAACAAGCAATAATAGAAAATGAAGAATTCTGAACATAAATCTCTTAGGAAATAAAATGTACCGCACTGATATTGGAAAAAATTTTCAGATTATTATCTAAATTTCATTAAAAAAAATAAAATAATAGCCGAGACAGGTGAAAAAACAAAGTTTAAACCTATAAATGCATGTCTTCATATCTCTAATAATAATAAAGGAAAATGAAGTCTGTGTGTTTATTGGTTCTCTACAGGGCAGACCTCTGGACCTAGAGCTACGAAATTTGGCAGAAACCAACTTTGGAGGGCGGAAATGTGCACCTCGGAGCCCCTTTTTTGAAATTTTATTTAGAATTTTTAATTAATTAAAAATTAAGCGAAATTTTGGCGTTTTTCATTAATAACTTCCGAAAATATTACATCACGAAAATCATTTTTACGTCATCTGAAAATTCGAAAAATTACCTTTTCAATGATATTTCATATGAAAGCTCACGACCCTAGATACATCGTCAATGGTCGTTTCTCCATCTCAATTCTTCATTTCCGAGAAAAATCGCAAGAACACTACATTATACATTCTCTAGGAGAGAAAACCTTGACTGTGTTCCCAGTCTCAACAACTGGACCAATTTTACCAATTCATCTCACTTTGCAAGCATAGCTAACAAATCAGAATGCTCCACGTTTATTGTACAAGTTTAAAAAGTGTTTTTGATCAGTACCAGCCACAATCTGAAAATTTAAAAACTCATCTTTTTAATGATATCAATGAAGTTGCCGTATTTTTTTCTCTAATTTTAATAAATTTGTAAAAATATTTTTAGGCATAATTTAAAACAGTACTTTTCATTGTTGCAATCTGATTCAAGCCGTTGCCAGTGTTCCACAAATAATATTT
This sequence comes from Araneus ventricosus, assembly GCA_013235015.1. Classification (NCBI taxonomy): domain Eukaryota; kingdom Metazoa; phylum Arthropoda; class Arachnida; order Araneae; family Araneidae; genus Araneus; species Araneus ventricosus. The sequence goes on along the minus strand of BGPR01005156.1, from coordinate 38,979 downwards.
AATTCCGTGTTTCACTTCCATTATCGAAACCTAATGGATTTTACTTTCTTTTTTGGTTCATCACTTTTTCTGTGAAATCTGTAAACGAAGTCCTCTAAGGTAATAATTATATTTGGAAACATATTTAGTAAGCTCAATGATTATTGTTGTTGTGTTTTAATTCTGTCTATCAGCATGTTTTAATCCAACTAGCATGCTGCAAGACGTAAAATGTGTCGAGCCATTTTACTGAATACTGAATTTATACTGAAATTATATACGTATTTTGCATAAGGAATAAGAAAGATGCCGACGACTTGAAATTAGATGTTAAATAACACATGCAGTTACTTGACTCCATTAGAGACGTTCATGTAGACAATGAACAGTACAGAAGCAAAGCTACTAACACGGGTGAAGTGTCTATAAAAATTTGAAGTTTAAAATTGCTTTTTTAAGGGAACTACAAAAATCAAATTATGCACGTGGCATTCAATTGAATTTATATTCCCGACGAACAAGCTAGTTGAAGAGGGCGGTTAGTATGTAATACACCGAAATCTCTCTACAGTGGTCAACCATCGTTCCAAGGAAAATTAGCCGCTCTAAAAGGTTATTATGTTTGGGAGTATAAAATATTTAAATAAGACCTAATTCGTCATTTCTGATAAATCTAATTTTAAAAATTATCCAAAGAAAAAAAAAAGTACTTTATCCGAAAATTTCTCTCTCTATATATATTCCTTTCTTTTCTTTTTATTTTTCCGTTTTTAGAAAAAAAAGATAAAATTTGTGTCTACTTGGGTCTTTCAGCTCTTTCGGAGGTCACTTTTTCAATTTTTTTTAATTGTAAAAGTATATCTATAATTGTTTCGTCGGTAGTTATTGAGGAAAGACAATAATATCCTTTATTTTTCCAAAAGTCGTTTGAGTTGAAAATTTCATTCACTGATGGCCGTGACCATATTAACAAATTTTTTGTCAGAGTTCGAATCAGCACCTGAAAGGCACAAATGAACTCTTTAATGCCCAAACCCGATAGAGTCCGAAATTCATCCTTCTCTTGACGTTGGGAAAGGAGTGATTAATTTCTATCTGATTTCCTGTGTTGTTTTTTGAGTGTATGAATTTTTTTTCTTTCTTTCCTCCATTTTCTCTTTATAAAATGTAAAGGATCGGAGAGACGAAAGGACAGAATTTCATTAAAGTTGAATGCTCGAGAAACCCGACTGTTCAGAGGGATTTGAGTGGCCGTTAATAGACTTTTTTTAACATTATGTCTATGGGCCGAAAAATTCCATGCCGAACAAAAATGGCCATTGAGAGGAATGACCACTATGTGTAGCTACACTCTTGTGCAATACAGATACTTTAGTTTTACCTAATAATTCACCCTAAAAGTGATCGAAACAGTCGATAGAAAAAACAAAACACAAAAATTTCATCCGTCGTGTTGATTTCTTAGCCGACCGACCGAAAACAATCGGCAAAATGCGACATCTGATTCACTTGTCGCCTTGTCGATTATTCTTTCAAATGTGGTGCGAACTACTGACCGAATGGACGTCGGCAATTTAAAAGGATGTCGGTCATTCTATTGACCTAACTGTTAATCAGTCCTCAAATTCGGACACAAATTGCTTATCTCGACCTTTTATTATATAATAACTTAAAGATGGTATTAAAATTATTATATTCCTTGATATCCTGCTCTCAACATCTCCCAAAATCGCAAAGATTTTTGCCGATGAAAGTCTTAATTTCTCGCCGATGGGGGCAAGCGGAAATTTTAAAAACCGTCATGACATTATTTTTCGAAAATTGTGTGGCGGAAGCCAATCAGTGAGTGATGAGCTTTGTTCGGAATGGATAAAAAATCTTCCTGGTCTTCTGCAAGAAGATTCACCGGACTGCTCATGAGACTGGGCTTTTCTTCAAAGCATTGCCAGACAAAACTGCAGTTTTCCAAGGAGAAACATTCCATGGAGGAAAAGAAAGTAAAGATGGAGTAACGTTAGTTTTAGCTACCAGCATGAGTGGGACTGAGAAACGTACTCCATTGATGAGTGGAAAATCTAGAAACCCAAGGTGGCTTTAAAAGAATTAGGTCTTTTCCACTTCTTTGTAAATCAAATAAAAAAGCTTGGATGACGAGTGAATTTTTCTCAGAGTGGTTAAAATAAATAAACAAGAAAATGTGTAAAGAGAAGAGGAAAATTGTTTTATTCATTGATAACTGCACGGCTCACAGCCTTATGCCTGAAATGAAAGCAGTAAAGGTGGTTTTCCTCCCACCTAACACGACTTCCAAGCTGAAAGCTCTAGATCAGAGGATAATAAGAAGTTTTAAAGTTTTTTACAGGAAGGAACTTCTAAAGAAGGTTGTGGATTCATTGATAAAAAAAACAGAAAATGAAACCGTTTAATATGCTTGATTGTATGAGGATGGCAGACAAAGCCTGGATGAACGTTACACAAAAAACAATCAAAAACTGTTTTGAAAAGGCTGGTTTTTCTTATGTGGAAAGTGAATAAGATGAGGAGCAGGAACTCCACACAGAAGCACAGCAGTGTGAAGAATGGGAGAAGGATTCAAAAATCCTCAACTTTTCTAAAACGACAACAGTGAAGAATTTTCGGAGTTCGACTCGGAGGTTCAAGTGTGTGGACTGATGATGAGATCATTTCTCAAACAATTCCTTCGCCGTCCAGTGATGAGGAAGAGGTGGATGTTCCAGAAGAATACAACATTACTGTGGCTCAGGCTAAAGATGCTATTCACATACTCCGACGCGTCATGGAATGTTCAGAAAACGTGGAAAAAGAGGACTTCGCAGCTATTTTTCGGATTGAAAACTTGGTAGAAAAGCAATTTGAAAAGAGGTGTCTCCAGGTCACTGTGCTGGACTTTTTAAAGAAATTCTAAGTAGTAGTAACCCAAAAAGCACGTACATTTTCACCAAGTTTGATTTTTACTTGATGTTATCTTGTCATGACAAATTTGACGCGTCGATGTTGTAGCGAAACTGCAGCAAATTAACCAGGCAGAATCGCCACCCTCGCTTGCAAAACAAGATTGCCAAAAGTTTGCCACGGCGAAAATAGACAACTAGCGCCATCCCTCCTTGCAAAGCAAGTTTGCTGTGAATGTGTCATGACAAGTTCACAGCACGATTGCGAAACAAGTTTGCTGCAAAGATGATAGCACACTAAGAGACACTAAAACAGAGAAAGATCTTCCTCTGTTTTAAAAAACATCCGATTTTTAATAGCATCTCCTAGACCATCCTTCTTTTTATTAATTCAATAAATAATGATTATTTGTGAAAAAACTAACTTTTTTACAAAAAACAATTTTGAAACATTTTCCATCTTTTTACTAGAACTCGCACTTTAAAGAAAAGTTTATCGCCTCTTTCTTAATGTTGAAATTTTAACGTTTATAAACAAAACTAAACCTAAAAAAGAGTCGATGTTTGTTGAAAAATAATAACTTATACATTTTGTCCCATTTTAAAGTAATTACTTTTGAACTCTAATTTCATAATTTATTCTACTAGCAAAACGTAGTTATTAGCGAAAATCGCTCTCTCTTTGACTTCAAATCATATTCTCAACCCAAAATTTTAAAAAATTAATGAAATCAAGAAGACAGTTTAAAATAAATCGTATACGAATCAAATCGAACGGTGTATTAGCGAAATCTATCTTCTACTCTCAGTGTTTAGCTGGTCGAGTGGTTAGAGCGTCAGGTTAGGAAGCGATAGGTCGCGAGTGCTAATCTGAGGTTGTGTTCGTATTCTGTTTTTGTTATAGTTTGCAATGAGTTTGACGTGACAAATTTGTGGCAAATTTGACGCGTGGTGAGTTCGAAGCTTGCGTAACGTGCTGCAAACTTGTTTCAAGCTTGCACTCTTGTCATGTCAAATTTGTTGCAAGCTTGCAGATTTGCAGAGCAAGATTGCTGCAGCTTTTCTGCAAACTAAAATTGCTATTTGGGAAGTTATTACAAAAAGATTCTGTTTTAAAAATTCTATACTTCTATGTAAATTAATATCACTGCTATGAATTAATATGCAAATAATTGCTGTATTCAAACATTTAACTCTATCTAGCTCTAATATTTTACAATATATTCCTTACCTTGTAATTATGTGCAATTTTTAATGCTTGGGAGGTTAACCGCGTTATCTCGGAAACTCGCTATCTTGAATTTTTCCCCGGGTCCCTTCGATTTCGAGGGTATACTGTATTACAAAACAAAATAAAAGCTATAAAAACAACAAAAAATCTCAGATTTTTAGTTAGTGTATCCCTCACTAGATAGAGATAGGTGCGCACACCTATAAACAAAGTTTAATTTGATACGCGTCTTTTCATTCCACAACCAAGAGAGGGTAGATATTTAAGCCCCTTTTTTCAGACTATGTTTAAAAGACTGTTTTGATTTCTTCTTTGTGGATAAATGTTTTCTTCCTTATTTTGTTCCCAATTTTTTCCGGAATAGGTTCAGGCCTCAGAGGGAAAAAAATTAATTTCGAGCTTAAAGTTATTTTCCTAGACAGAAAACCTATTCCAATTTTGAATCTGCGTTTATGGAGGCTTCTGATTACATCATCCATCGGATTCTTCTTCCTCCTCCTTCTTTTTCATTTGTTTTGTTGTTAATATTATTGTTTTTGTACCTCTATCACAGTTAAAACTTTCCTTATTTTGTTTTAATATCTTTGTCTTCGCATTCTTTCCTGGATGATGATGCACTTGCGCGCACCAGATAAATTGCTTCTATTGTTGTTATTTCGTCTTTATTAGATACTAGTTGTTACCCGCGACTTCGTGCGCGAAGAATTTGAATTATTAAATTTTTTAAATTCACGAATGTAAATGTTTCGTTACATGTTGAAACGGGAAATTAAAAGTTTTGCTGATTGATAATACATAATTGGACGACTAACAGGGGTGTCTGCTGTTATAGTTAAGTAATTTGTTTATCTATGCTAACACACTTTTGTATACGACGTTTTTTGTTTTACGTTTTTTACACGGATGTAGAAGTTATGTAAGCTGGACACTCGTGAACACGCCACATATAGTTAGTTGCCCATGCGAAAAATATAGTTTTTCCAAACGTACGCCTTACGCCTATCCCTTTGAGTGTCTGTCCCTGAGCCTGGCATATACTAATTTTAAATGGAATTGTTACCTTTTGAACTGGGATGGTAAATCCTTCGGTATTATCAGAATGCGTGGAATTAAAACACTCTCTCCTCTCGCTATGCCAGTCATAACAGTAGCTGTCACGACGTTTTGACCTAGGTATGTAATTTGTAACCGTGTGCCATTAAACAGTCTCGGTACATCTAGGTTACTTATCAATATTACTGGCACAACGACTTTTAATCTCAGCTTGTCGGAAAGGTACCCCTGACAATTCTAAGGAGTTGAAGAACTCCACAGGATATGATGTTACTTGTATTGTCCATTAGCGTATTTACAGATAGATATTCTGTAATACATTCCTCCATTTGTGAAGTATTTTTTTTCCATTTATCTGATCTAAACTTTCATTAGTCAGTGCCGAAATTACCTGTTCAACAATCAATCTCTATTCCTCATATTAGCTTGTAGGGCAGGATAAACCTTGCTTATCAGTTCCTCTGTACTGCGAATAATTTTGAAAAATTCCCAATTTAATACATTGTTTGAATCTCTAGCAATCGCCAAATCTATTTGGAAAGCGCCAAGTTTGAATCAATTCTTTCTTTAGTAAACAAAACGTTGAATTCCGTGTTATTTGGGTTTATGAAATCCTATCTTTTTTAAATCGGTTAAAAAAGCTCTTAAAGCATTAAAATTCGAAATGGAACTATTGTAATTAGCTAAGTCGTTTGGTTTAAAATTTAACCGCCAGTTATTATCCAAATCGTTTGGTTACAAATTTAACAGCCGAACAAATCTTGTATGTCCATAAAAAGAGCGATAAAGAATAATTTTGGCAACCTTTCCACTAAATTAGGCTCTTATTTTAAGTAAACATTGAACGATATTTTCCTTTAGTTATAACTAACTTTAGTTTTTAAATTTTAATCTAAAAACTCTTTAAACTATACCATGTCTATCATTAGATTTCTGTCCCGTCGTCTGCTTTTCAGTTATTATTCCACAAATTAATTATTTATTTCTTTTCTCAGAAAGATAACGTGATGCTTGACATTAAAAATTAGTTATTCCACAGGCTTGCGCTTTTCTGAAGGATCACTTGACAGTTCATTTTGTTTACGCATTCCTTAAGGATCACGTGACGATTGAAAAATAAAGTAGTAATCTTCATCGAGAATCGCAGAGTCAATGGACTTTGTTAATCATTTAATTGTTGTCTGTATTCAAAAATATTAAATTTATGATAAAATCACATATCCTATGTCCGTTCTTGGGTTTCAAGCTACAACTCTGCCAATTTTCATCCAAATCGGTTTGGTAGTTTGGCCGTGAAAGCGTAACAAACATACAGACACACTTTCGCATTTATTATATTAATATTACTAGCTGTTACCCGCGACTTCGTGCGCGAAGAATTTGAATTATTCTTTTTTGTTTAATTCAAGAATGTAAATGTTTTGTTGCATTTTGAAAGGAGAAAGTAAAAGTTCTGACGGAGATAATACTTAATTGGACGGCTGACAGGAGTGTACTGTACATGTATGCTGATATAGTTATGTAAATTGTTTATCTATTCTAATATACTTTGGTATACCACATTATTTGCAAGGATGTAGAGGTTGTGTGGGCAGGACACACGTGAACACGCCATGTATAGTTGCCCTTGCGAAAAATATGATTTTTCCAAATGTACATCTGCCACTTTCAGTATCTGCCCCTGAGCCTGGCAAATGACATTTTTAAAGGGATTTGTTGCCTTCTGAACTGAGATGATAAATCCTTCGGCATTATTGGAAGGCGTGGAATTAAAATACTCTCTCTTCTCCCTATATCAGTCGTAACAGTAGCTTTCTTGACGTTTGCACCTTGGTGTGTAATTTGCGACCGTGTGCCATTGTGCAGTCTCGGTATATCGAGGTTGCGTATTAGTAGTATTGGCACACCGGCATTCAATCTCGGCTTGTCGGAAGGTGCCCTGACAATTCTAAGATGTTGAAGAGCTCTACAGTATGTGATGTTCCTTGTTAATGCCCATTACCGTATCTACAGATGGATATTCTGTAATACCTCACTGTGAAAGTTACACAAAACATCGAGAGAATAATTCACTAACGTCATTGGATCACTGTGTAACCGCATTAAAAGCTGCAAATGCTACGACAACAGGAACCCGGAAGTGTAAATTCTCCTTTGTTGTTAATGGTCAAAGAAAGCAATATTTTCTTATATTAACTTTAACACTGGCAATAGCCCGCGCTCGAAACAGTAATATGGCTTGAATTTATTTCTATAAGAATAAAAAGACTTGTTAGAAATTACGTTACAAAAATATTTTTAAACCTTAATAACAATCAGAGAAAACATTTCATCGCAATGTAATTAATAGTATTAAAAAGATCATTTTCTGGTCTTTTAAATGGCATAAAAATAATTGTTGTCTAATAAAGATTTCAGAAGTTAT
>BGPR01005156.1:12265-31369 GCA_013235015.1 Araneus ventricosus | reverse complement strand
ACTCTGAAAGTTGAAAATAGCACCTTGTGTGTAAATTTCATGTCGCTACCGATCACCGTTTAGGAGGAGTTCTTGTGAACGACCGATCGACCGGCAGACAGACAGATACATGTAATTTCTGCCTTGTTTTATAGATATTTATAAACATAAGCAAAACTTTCAGAAACAAAGATAAATTAGTTCAAAGTCTAACCGTTTCCTAGCAGCGAAGTAGGTATAAATTTGCGTTATTTCAAAATCGTCTGCACGTAAAATTTAAAAATTTATTAAAAATTGAATGAAAAATGTCACAGAAATAAAATTGGTATCATTGAAAAGGTAAAATTTTTATCTTTAAGATGGAATAAAAATAATTTGTATCGGACAATTTGTTCGGAAGTTACAGCGGAAAAACGGATTACGTGATAGTTGATTTTAAAAATAATTTATTCCACATGTTTTCGCATTCCTAAAGGATCACGTGACAGCTGATTGAAAAATAAAAATTTTCATCGCGAATCGCAGAGTCAATGGGCTTTCTTTGTTAACTATTTTTAATCTGTAGTCAAAAATAATTAATTTAACGTGATTTCACCTAGCCTATGTCCGTTCTTGGGTTTGAAGCTACAACTCTGCCAATTTTCATCCAAATCGGTTTTGTGGTTTGGTCGTGAAAGCTTAACAAACAGACAGACAGACAGACAGACAGACAGAAAGACAGACAGACAGACAGACAGACAGACAGACACACTTTCGCATTTATTATATTATTAAGGATTAAGGATTAAGGATATGGATATGGATATTTATAAAAATAAGCAAAATTTTCAGAAATAAAGGTAGATTAGTTCAAAGTCTAACCGTTGCTATAAATCTGCGTTATTTCAAAATCGTCTGCACGTAATTAAAAATTATTAAACTTTAAAAAATTAATACAAATTGAAGGAAAGCATCACAGAAATAAAATTGGTATCATTGAAAATGTAAAATTTTGGACTTTAAGATGGTATAAAAATATTTTTTGTCGGACAATTTGCTCCGAAGTTACGGCGGAAAAACGGTTTCGGTTAATTTCTAATTAACTGCCTGTTTAATTAACTTTTGTACTTGGAAAAGTTCTTAAGTGTCTTCCCCTTGTCTTGAATAATAAGTGTGCAAAATTTGGTTGAAAACAGTACATTCGTTTAGGAGGAGATGTGGAACATAGCCGCATACTCACAAAGACTTTATTTATATTAAGATTTTTCTATCCTGAGAAAATGAGCATATTATACTTCACAACAGAATCATTATAAAGGGCATGTGGTAGTATTTAGTGATGGCATTGCCTGATAAGCAAAGGTAAGGTTTCCTGGTAAATATAAAAGAGGAATAGCCAGGTTAATGAAGAAATCATTCAAAGTAAATAAAACATTCTGGAAAAAATGATTTTGACAGCACGGGACTCAATTTTTTAAAAATTCAAAAAGGAAGAAAATATTCTGTTTTTCGCAACCATTAACGAATATTTCTGATTTTTTTCATACCTGGTAGAAACATACTGTCTATGTTCATAAAAAAATTTTAAAAAATATTCGTTATTAGTTGCGAAAATTCGAGTATTTTCTTCCTCTTTGAAATTTCCAAAAAATTGAGATAAGTGGTGTTGCTCACTAAGCGACAATTTACTTATACTCATCAGGTTTGTTTTAAATTATTTCTGCGTGCTCATACAAATGCTTATAAAATTATCTGGTAAGCATTTAGTAAAGTAAGAAATTTTACGCGGCATTTACTTATTCATTTTAAAGAAAAGCCTTATTTTTTTGAAAACAATACATTTTTCTATAAAAAAAAATTGTATTCATATATTATAAGGCACAATTAGAAATATAATGAATTTGAAAGCTAATTATATTTCACGAATGACAGCTTGTTATAGATTTGTTTACTCATTTTTATGATAATTTATTTTTAAAATAAATTTAGATATTATTTATATCACAAATTCATATGATATATTATTTCTAATTAAAACTGCTTTCAATAATTAAATGCAAAGAAAATTATGAATTAAGATCAACGAGTTTTATTAATTTCAATAAAAGTATTAGTTTTAATTAAAATTAATAATTGAAATTAATGAATGTAAAATAATTTATATATTGTAACGATCCCATTGGACGATTGCAGCGCCACCTCCCGTGCTGAGTATATTTGCCATGATATTCATTAGTTGGACGATGGACATTACCCTGTGTGGGATTGAGTTATTCCCCCCGTTTGTAACATTAATTATAACTATTTTTATTTACTGTAAATATTAATTTTGTGTAATGTGAAGTGTCTTTTGTGTAGTGACTGTTTATTTGTTAATTAAAATTAGTTTAAAAGTAACTTTGTTTTCCCCAAATTAATTTTGTCTTTGTTTATTTATTTTCTTTTAGAGCTAGCCGAAATTTTTAAATAGTTGCTACATAAACTTGAAACATTAAAGGAAAAGACATAAAAAGTTAAGGCAATTAATATTTAAGTTGATTACTAAGTAAATAATTAAGAAAAAATTTAGATATTTAAAAAAACTGTAAAAAATTGCTGTTGAAATTTTAAAAGTTGCCAAAGATGCCACAAGGAACGAAAGAAACTTCGGTTGCGAAGATTTAAATATTTAAAAATATTGGTAAAGCCGAAAAATGATGTAGTTGCATTTTTTGCAATCTAACAATAGTCATCCATTTTCTGGAGAACAAAACATTAAACCCTTCCCTTCTCAGGAAAATGTACAAGAACAATGTTTGGGACGGACTGCAAACTTGCACTTCGTGGAATATCCATAATCCAGATGAAATATGTGGGATGGCCCTCTGCACTCCTTTCTTACATGGTACAATCAATGAGTGGATAGAATTTCCTACAACAAAGCAAGGGCAGGTAAAAAGTTGTGTCACGGAGGCCATGATTCCGTTCCATCTGGACACATAAAAATATGAGAATGTAATTTGTTAATATATGAAATAATTTTAAAAAATTAAATGTAACACAGGCTACTGCAATCCAAATCTACCTTCAAGGCATGCAATTTATGAATAGCTTAACAGATTTATGTTGATTTGGGGACAACCTGTCCCCAAAACGTTGAAGACTGCTTTAATTTCTTTTTCTGTTGGAGTTAAAATATGTTGGATAAGTAGGAACTGTAAATTGCAAAAGTTTTGAAAACAAGATAAGTGAGAATGTGTTCATGCATTAATTCCACCATTAACTTTGCTATTGTAATATTTTTAAAAAATTACTCCCTTTACAAAATAGGTCCTTTGGAAGCTTTTTTGTCTTCCTACAATAAAATTTTTGTAAAAAAAACGTAGAAACCTGTAGAAATAACTTAATTATAATAAGAAGAAAAAGATAACTTAATGATTTACGAAATAATACAAGGAGTTATTTTGAAAATATTATGATTAATAATTTAAGCGGGAGGGTGGGGGTTAAACTGAAAGAACGTTGTGAGGTTTAAGGTAAGGGATTATATTAAATTAAGGAAACTGAAATTAAAAATAATTTGTTTCAAATATGCATATGTGGCAAACCTGCCAAATTACCAATGAAACCAATCTTAGCTCTTTTTTTAACTCCAGCTCTTCTTAAAGCTCGTGTTCTCACTTTTTCAGATAAATTCAACATGGCATGTAAAGGTGATGGCAAAGAGTATTCGAACCTAGACGCACTGAAGTCAGTGCTATAAAAAGGTTTATGAGGGAGGTAGGAGATTGTATTATTGTATAAAGGTTTTCTTGAACGACTGTGTTGGACTCTTGCAGCATCATATGTCTCTGAAAATGTTTGGTGAGTTCATTTTCTTTAAGAATTCACTCATATATTGACTTAAACAAAAAAAAAACTTAACCAAACTTGAAATTCATGCTCTTTTCTACATTCTGTGTAAACAATCATGAAACCTCAAATGATTCTGAACAAATTCAAGAGTCATATATAGTTGTTGGAACAAAAATTCATATTTTTATAAATGGTTTTATTTGAATTTTGTTTCTCATGAAATTTATTTTTAAGCAAATAGAACAAAAATCCAAGAAATTTATAGCTTGCATTAACAGCAGCATATTATAATAGGATTTCACTGAACTTTGCATTTAGTCTATTCGCAAAGAACAGATACATCCTTTATTCTTCCAAGTTTTGCTTATTTTTCATTGTCCATGGATGAAACAGTGGCCGAGCCCTACATTTCAAAAATGTGCTGTCCTGATATATGTGCAGAGAAAAGCACCGAAACAGAGAACTTACACGACCGTTTTGTGACTCGCACAAATGAAAAGTCAAGAGACTGTGAAACATTCGAGAAGGTTGATTCGAATGGAAGAAGTTGTGTATGTGAGACTTGTGGGAAAACGATTAGTGACAGAAAGAACTTAAAAAGTCATTTATGTGTTCACAAAAATGAAAAACCTTTCAGTTGCGATGTCTGCGGGAAAGCATTCAGACTAAATGGTCATTTAAAATTCCATTTACTTATTCATACAAAAGAAAAGCCTTATGTTTGTGAAGTCTGCAACACAGCCTTCACACACATAAATACTTTTAAGAACCATTTACTCATTCATTCTAAAGAAAAACCTCACAGTTGTGAACTCTGTTGCAAAGCTTTTTCTCTGAAAAGTTCTCTGAATTGCCATTTACTCACTCATACAAAAGAAAAACCTCATTCTTGCGAAGTGTGTGGTAAGTCATTCTATACAAGTTCTAATTTGAGAAGACACTTATTTATTCATACTAACGAAAAATCTCATGTTTGTGAAGTCTGTGGAAGAGTGTTTGCTAATAAAAGTACATTGAAAACACATTTTAGGTTATTTAAGCAAATATAACAAAAGTCCAAAAAAATTATAGCTTGCATAAACAGCAGCATATTATGATAGGATTTCACTGAATTTAGCATTTAGTATATTCACAAAGAACAGATACATCCTTCATTCTTCCAAGTTTTGCTGATTTTTCATAGTCCATGGACGAAACAGTGGCCGAGCCCTACATTTCAAAAATGTGCTCTCCTGATATATGTGCAGAGAAAAGCACCGAAACAGGGAACTTACACGACCGTTTTGTGACTCGCACAAATGAAAAGTCAAGAGACTCTGAAACATCTGAGAAGGTTGATTCAAATGGAAGAAGTTGTGTATATGAGACTTGTGGAACAAACAGAAAGAACTTAAAAAGTCACTTACGTGTTCACAAAAATGAGAAACTTCTCAGTTGCGATGTCTGTGGGAAAACATTCAGACAAAGTAGTAGTTTTAAAAATTCCATTTACTTATTCATACAAAAGAAAAGCCTTACCTTTGTGAAGTCTGCAACACAGCCTTCACGCACATAAATACTTTAAAGAACCATTTACTCATTCATTCTAAAGAAAAACATTTCAATTGTGAACTCTGCTGCAAAGCTTTTACTCAAAAAGATCTTTAAATAATCATTAACTCACATATACAAAAGAAAAACCTCATTCTTGCGAAGTATGTGGTAAGTCATTCTATACAAGTTCACATTTGAAAACACACTTCCGTATTCATACCGATGAAAAACCTCATGTTTGTGAAGTCTGTGGAGGAGCATGTCTTAATAAAAGTGCATTAAAAACACATTTACATGTTCACACAAAAGAAAAGCCTTTCGCCTGTGAAGTCTGTGGCAAAGCGTTTTCTCAAAAATCTGATATAAAAATGTATTTCCTCACTCTCACTGAAGGAAAACATGCAAATGAAAAACTGCATTCTTGTGAAAAATGTGGTAAAATTTTATCTAGAATAGAGGGTTTAGAAACATATTTACGCATTCATAATAATGAAAGACCTTATGCTTGTGAAGTCTGTGGGAAAGCATTTCTTGAAAGCAGTAACTTAACAGCACATTTACGTATTCATACGAAAGAAAAGCCTTATGTTTGTGAAGTTTGCTACAAAACATATTTGTAAAATCGTGAATTAAAATTCCATTTTCTCACTTATACAAAAGAAAAACCTCATTCTTGTGAAATCTGTGCTAAAAAATTCTATTCAAGTTCTTGTTTAAAAAGTCATTTATGTATTCATACTAATGAAAAGCCGTATTCTTGAGAAGTCTGCGGTAAAACATTCACGTGGAGAAATAATTTAAAAGCACATTTATTTGTTCATGCAAATGAAAAACCTTATATTTGTGAAGTCTGTGGTAAAAAATTCAGTACAAGGATTTATTTAAAAAAAAAACATTCACTCAATCATACAAAAGAGAATCCCTTTTCTTGTAAAGTATGTAGTAAAATGTTTACTAGAAAGAGTAGTTTAAGATTACATTTACGCATTCAATAATATTGAAAGACCTTATGGTTGTGAAATCTGTGGGAAAACATTCACTTTCAAAGGTAATTTAAAAACGCATTTATTTGTTCATACAACAGAAAAACCTCATTTTTGTGAAGTCTGCAGCAAAACATTTTCGCTAAATCGTGATTTAAAATCCCATTTATTCACTCACACAAAAATAAAGCCTCATTCTTGTGAATTGTGTGGTAAGACATTTGCTAGGAATCGTACTTTAAAATGCATTTATGTGTTCATACAAAAGAAAAACATTATGTCTGCAACAAAGCATTCTCACAAAATTCGTTTTTAAAATCCCATTTACTCTCTCATACAGAAAAACCTGATTCTTGAGAAATATGCGGTGGAATATTTAATAGGAAATATGATTTAACAAGACATTAACGCTCTCATATTAATGAAAAACCTTATGTTTGTGGAGCATTTAAGTGTTCATACAAAATTAAAACCTTATTTTTGTAAAGTAAAGCATTCTTGCAACATTGTCATTTAAAATCCCACTTACTCATTCATTCTAAAGTATTACAATGAGAGGCCTATTGAAGGAAATAGTTCAAAATTTTACTTCTTTTTAGAAAAGAGAAACCTTATATTTGGGAGACATCTGTTTAACACATTTACTATCAGCTGTATTGAAATCAGTAAAGCTTAGATTGATAAGGACAAAATGAAAAGGCATCTGTATGTTCATATAATTATGTCAATTCAAATTTATGTACAAAGGAAGCTGTGGTTAAAGAATTCAGTTTGGACATGTGGTCCTTGAGACAACCCTTTACCCTTGCTGACGACAACCTTTCCAAAACCTTTTAGACAAGCTTTCTTTGCAATCTGAGAATTGTAGACCTGTATCAAATTTTGGTCTCAATCGGTTGAAAATAAGGCATCTAAAATATGTATCCACAAATCAATAAGTTTTTGCTGCATTGAATCCTTTTTAGACTTATGCAAATTAGTTCTTGCTATAAATGAGAGCGTTAAAGCTTGGGATTTCTCGTTCCTGTTCGTTAGTTCTTCTTGCTATTACTTAGCTCTTGTTAGACGGATACTTGTAATCGGCCGTTATAAGGTACTAATATGCTATTTCTAGGACCATTCTAAATTTTATTTGACTTAGTAAAAATTGCTCTAAATGCTGCAATCCGTTATTTTTAGCTTTTCTAAAGATGACTGTAAGTTTTTAATAAATTGTCAGTTTTCAGATATAACTGCCTGATTATTTAACTGGCCAAGACTTTTATATCAATCTCATGATATTCAACAATGTTGCTACATATAAAAGGGAAATGACACTCTGGCTTGTATTGTCACCCTTCTCCGGTCTCTGATTCAAAGGGCAAAAAGAATTTGAGTACTCTCAGAGGTTTCAATCTTGCTCAAGGTCCGCAATTTTCACGCATGGGTACGACAGACCCAATTTAAATCACTCTATACTTTTTCATGGATTTTTGTGTTATGAACCGTATATTTAAGTTGTTATAACCTATAAGTGGATAAGTATTATGTATTTCGCTAAAATCTCCGAAAAGAAAAACATTCAGGTACGTTTTATGAAAGAATAGGGCACGGATAGCAGCAGAAAAAGAGGCTTCTGTTTTGAAGAAATTCATCAAAATAAAAGATAGTAAATCTAGAGAAGGTCTGTCAAAATAAGTTGAAGGCAGATTTTCAACTTTAGAAAACTTTTAGAACAACATTAGTTACTGTTCGAATTAAGTTCTTGTGAATGCAATTTTTGTGGTTCTGCTGTCGCCTTTTTGGTTTTGTTGAAATATCCTCAGAATCAGCATCGTGATTTTGTGATTGGAAACACATGTACGAACAGCTATCAGCACTAGGGTTGGGTGATACTGTGTCAACTTGATACTTTGTATCAGTTACGCAAAAGTATCAGATATACCTAAATGATACAGACCAAAAGTATCAGGTACTCGGTATCAGCTCTCGGACTAAAATGATAACGATAAGTAATCGCTTCCCGCGCGTTCCTTTTCGGTCGGCTGATATGAAGTATCATATGATACAAATCAGATTGATACATTTACGGGTTGGGAATAGCTTCCCGTTTTCGGTAGAGGTTTGATGATGAAATGCATGTGGCCTTGGTTTTGAAGTCATGACGGGTTGGGTGGAAAGGAGATAAAAAATAATTAGTGTGTCGGAAGGCGAGATTCCCGACCTGGGATTGGTATGTGTGGGATTGATATGCAATGCATTAATTTTGTGGAAAAGTTACGATAGGAATTCAGCATCATACACACGTGTAGGAACATCTCGATCGAGAATGATCTCCGAAGTAGGAAATTCTCTTTTCGAGGTACAACCCAGATAGCACGTAAATTTGCAGCAAGTTTGATTTTGGCTTGTCATGGCAAAATTTGACGGGTCAAACTTGAATCGAACTTGTAGCAAGTTCGATGTGACAAGTAGCGCCACCTCTTTGCAAATCAAACTTGCAGCAAGTATGCAAAACAAGCTTCCTGCAAAGATAGCACAATAAAAAGATAATTATCTTTGTCTCTGTTTTAAAAAACATCCGATTTTTAATAGCATCTCCTAGACCGTAATTCTTTTTTATTAATTCAATAAATCAATGATAATTTGTGAAAAAAATAACTTTTTTTTAAAAAAAATTTTTTGAAACATTTTGCATCTTTTTATTAAATATATCACTCTCACTTTAAAGAAAACTATATCGCCTTTTTCTTAATGTTGAAATTTTAACGTTTATAAACAAAATTAAATCTAAAAAACAGTCAGTGTTTGTTGAACAATAATAACTAGACATTTTGTCCCATTTTAAAGTAATTACTTTTGAACTCTAATTTCATAATTTATTCTACTAGCAAAACGTAGTTATTAGCGAAACTCGCTCTCTCTTTGACTTCAAATCATATTCTCAACTCAAAAAATTAATGAAATCCAGAAAATAGTTAAAAATAAATCGTATACGAATCGAATCGTACGATGTATTAGCGAAATCTATCTTCTCCTCGCAGAGTTCAATTGGCTCATTGGTTAGCGTCTCCGCTTCGGAACCGGGAGGTCGCGAGTTCTATCCCGGGTTGTGTTCGTACTCTGTTTTTGCTTTTATTTGCAATGAGTTTGCACGACAAGCTTGTGGCAAACTTGCTGCAAGTTCGTTTCATGGTGACTTCGAAGCTTTCGTTAACTTGCTGCAAGCTTGCACTCTTGTCATGACAAATTTGTGGTGAACTTGCACTCTTGTCATGACAAATTTGTGGTGAACTTGCACTCTTGTCATGACAAATTTGTGGCAAGCTTGCTGCAAACTAAAATTGCTATCTGGGAAAAAACTTAGACCACATCGTCAAATTGTTCTTTTGTCTTACGCCTCTGCAAAGAGAACAAGTCACGTCGGCTCCTGATCATGGTTCGACAGTATGACTTGAAAATCGTCTCAAAAATGAGGTATTCAGCCAATTGCAAAGAACAATAAAATATGTCTTTCTTCTGAAGATTCAACTTTTCATTTCCTATTAATGTTACAAATATATATATATATGATCTAATATGGTTTCTGGCCTTCAGTTTCTTATGTTTTGTGAAAAAAATTATATATTTTACTATAAAAAATTGTTTTCATATTATAAAGATTGGTTACAAATATAAAGAATCGGACAACGTATTATTTTTACGAATAATAATCTTTTATTGATTTTACTGATTTTTATGATGATATTTTAAAATTAATAATTAATTTACAGATTGATATTATGTATAACATTTATTTAAAACTAATGCAAATAATTGAATGTAAGGAAATTATAAATTAATTTAAACCAGTTAATTTAATTTTTAATAAAAATTAGTATTAATAATTTAAATTAAGATAAATAAATTAAATAAAACAATGGTAATTACCATTAATATAATAACAGAATATTCATAATATCATTAAAACATTAGTTTCAAAAGTTAAAACATTATTATTAAAGTAATTTTGGACAATTTCCATTTGAATTTTCGATCAGGATCCAGGAACAGGTTTTCGGTTCCATTCCAATTCGGTTCCCTCCATGTTTCCGGATCTGAGAAATGAACGTTTGGAACTCGTATCTGTTGTTGGTTCTGCTTGTGTATAAGGAAATCATGAAAATACGTTACTGCGCATATGGCATTACGCAAGATTAAACATACAGAGCCGTGCGAAGCTTAGAAGAGGTTTGGTTATATAAAATGTAAACAAACTATCGCTATCCTTGACAATGAACACAGTTTGATTATTTGTTGAGTGCATCCTTTTTGGCATTTGTTGAGTGCATGCTTTTGGCATTAGGGGATAACGGCCTTTGTTGCTAAAAATCCCATCTCTTCACATTTCAATCAATCAACGGTTTGATTATCCCTTTTGCGTGTTTATTCTGTTTTTGCAGAGAGCCTGGTAATTATTCAAAAATTTCAATTCAATTAATTTTTATTTAAAAGCTATGATTTTATTTAATATGTATCTAATTAGCTAAATAATAATTAGTAATATTCGTTAGAATAATTTGTGACCTACTATAATGGAATAAATCATAATGTCTGGGACACATTTGAGTGAGGAATTTCGGCTTACACTTTAGATGTTAAGTGGTAATGTGTTTTCATAGTTTGTACATATTAAGTTTTATTAATTTTTGGTGTATGTGTTTATTTTGTTATGCATGGAATGGTATTTATTGGTAAAGAAATTATTTCTGGGAACCGACATATCTAGCTATTAAATTCTTTTTTTCAAGTAAAATATTGTGATATGTGTAAATAAGTACCTCTTAATTAGTTGATTGTGATTTATGTAAATAAGTGCTTCTTAATTTGCTGATTGCAATAATCATTAGAATCGTGTGACACTAATAATTTAAATATTGTTATTTTATCAGATATATTTTTTAGCTAAAAATTTCTCCTCTTTTAGTTTTTTTTATGGTTAATGATTATGTTTTTCTTTTTTTGGTACGTGTGGGATTGTCAGCCTACAGCTTATGTGTCTGCATTTCCATGTTTTTATGGCAATTGCATACAACTTTTTATTTTCTTATATGTTTTTAAATATTTTTAAGATTCATTAATTACATGTTTTGTTCTTTTGTGTGTTTGTTGTTCATTTTGTGTCTGCACTCTGCAACTGGAGTTTTCTCTGTACTGTGC
The DNA here is from genome assembly GCA_013235015.1 of Araneus ventricosus. Classification (NCBI taxonomy): domain Eukaryota; kingdom Metazoa; phylum Arthropoda; class Arachnida; order Araneae; family Araneidae; genus Araneus; species Araneus ventricosus. The sequence goes on along the minus strand of BGPR01005156.1, from coordinate 19,883 downwards.
TTTTCTTTTAAATAAAGAAATTATTTTGTGTATGCATGAATTATTTAGGTGGTTGCCTGACTTTTGTATGTATATATATTTAGTTGTGTATTTTATTTAAAAAATGGTAAATTATTTCACTTTTACAGTAAAAACAACACTAAGAGTTAATTTATTTTTGAGTTTTAATTAGCTTTAATGTGTAAGTTGTAATTAACAAAATTATGTTACTATTAAAGTTTAAATTCAAAATATTGAAGATTAAAATAAAAATTATCTTCTTGAAACCTTTTCTTCTCATACTTTTTTAAACAGTTCATTGTAAGGGATCAACTATTTGATTCCATTACATTCAATGCATATACCTTTTGTATTCTATGCAACAAAATTAAGTTCAAATACTCATACATTGTCTGTGCATTGTTCTCATTTGTATCCTCAAATTCAGTCTTTGAATTTTTTTATTAAAATATTCCTTTCAGCTGACCAAATATAAATATTGCATATTTTAAATTCATATTATTTCTATTGATATATGTCTGGTGAAACAGCTGGTAACTGAAGGCAGCTAGATTTTAATTTATAGCCTTCAATTATTTTTATTTATATTTTAGTTATACCTCAAAATATAATTTTGTCAGTTATACTGTAACATAATGAATGACATAATTTTGTGAATTCTACTGAAACATAAAGAATGGGATAGTTTTGTTAGTTACACTGTAGCTTAATGAATAAGAGTTCTCACATATATATTTATTTTAGATATATCCTGCACTGTATTTTTCTTTCACAGTTATGTATGCATGTAAGTAGCAGAGGAAAAATAATTTTGAACTTAAATTAGTTAGTTAAAATGCTTATTTCAAATAAAAAATGTAAGAGGTAAAGGCAAAAATTTTCAATGGTGTAAATGTGTATCTATATGCAGTGAAGGGCTAAAACTTTAAGTGCTCCTGCTTTTACAATGCGTAAGCTGCCACTAATTTAAATGCATTATAATAATAATCAAAAGTATAATAATGACTTAAATATATATATATATATATATTTAAATCATTTTATTAAAAATCTCTTTTATTACTGTACCTAAAGAGTAGAAACCTTTTCATTATTTTCTAACTTTTGGTTTTTAATTTGAAATTTATTATTATAAATATTTTGGATTCTTGAAATCAGGTTTTTCTCAAGTTCTCTTACAGATTTCACCTCTGGTATGGTATCAAAATTTTATTAAATTAATCGATTAACTGATAATTTTGTTTTAAAAATGTTAAAATGTATTAACATCAAGAATACATAACTGCAGCATGCAAGAAAGTGAATGAAAAATTCATTCCAATTTCATAAAAATGAAACATGTAAAGTTAAATAAAAATATATAGTAAATAAATATTTTTTGTCTCTATGAAACACACTAATTTAGTGTTTATATTGCATAACAGTACAAGCAATACATTATTAAAAAGCCAAAAAATGTACTATACCGTTTATACTGTGAATTTAACAAAAATGTTTTAATAACACAGTTTATTATTATGCACAAAACATGCTTAACTATTTATCTGTATTTTATACACAATTGCACTGACTTGAAAGTTGGAAATATTTTTGTATGAGCTTATTATTAAATGTTTAATTAAAAATTATGACCCAATTAATTAATTTAATCAGTAAAAAGGCAGAAAAGATTAACACACTGGTATTTATATAAAATTAACCAAGTTGTAGAAAATAAAAATTAATCTATTAGATAATTTATGTAACACTAACCAAATATATTATCTAAAATGTATTGACATCGATTGAGTTTATAAGATTTATTCTAATAATGCGAAAGAATACAAATGATTCAGACAGAATGATATTAAATTAGATAAATTTTAAAAACTGTTTAAAGAACAAAAAAAACTTAAAGTTCTAATATACGAATTAAATTATCATAGAAAATATGAAGCAAATAATAATAGTTTCAATCAACGAAGCATTTTTTTTTACCTTTACAAACAGACATTAGCACAATTTGTAGAAGATCCGAAATTTTTGTATTTGCATGGCTCATTTTGCATTACCAGCATGCATTGACCCTATTGTATTTAAAATGGAGAAGGTGCCTGTAAATTGTTTTTATACACTAAGCTGCACGAAGTTGTTATAACTTTGAAAACCAAATCAATCATTTTTTCAATTAAAAATGTCATGTTTCAATGTGAAAATTATATGAACACCATAAAAGCATCATAGGTCCAGGCAGTATTCGAAAAATCTTCCGTTATGCATTTTAGGGTTTTTTTTTGTGTACTTGCAATACCTCGCTAGACATTTTTAAACCTGTACCCGTTCATAATAGCCAATTTTCATTTAAATGCAACTGAGTCAATTTTAAAAGGAACAAGTATGTACTTTTTTGTAATGATCAAGTTGTAACAAAATGGAAAGTTTTTTTTTAAATTTACCAATTTTTCTTAAAGGGAGTTGTGTAAAAATTTAGCTAGCACGACTTTTTGAAAATTAATTCATTTTATCAAGAACTTCCAGATATCCGTGCCTTTTACAGTCTCAAAATTTGAATTTGTTGCAACCTGTGGGATTGCACACACACTAAAAAGCCTGGATTTCAATGACATAAAGAAGAGGGAAATAAAACGAACATACGTACTAACAAAAAAATTGGCTCTTTTATGTATGTAGTTGTTTTGAATATAAATGGCATAAAAGCAATGTTATTATTATTTTATTTCGTTGAAATTTAATGCTAGGATTCTACTGCACCTGGATCGTTAGATTTACGTGCTGATAAAAGATTCAAATTTACATTCATATTGAAAAATAATTTTGTTACACAAGTCGAATGCCGCTTTAAACTCTACATAGTTTTTATTTCGTCCTGGCAATCTCATCAAAGTAAGTTACTGAAATTTATTTATTTCAATTGTAATCCCAAAAATACCTTCTAATAATAAAAGTGAATGTATATGTGTCTGTTAGAGCTCTACGTGCTGGCCCGTTAGACATAGAGCTACAAAATTTGACACAAAATTACTTTGAAGAGTGAGAATGTGCACCTCAGTGCGGGATTTTCAAAATTTTAATTAGAGTTCTAGTATATTGAATATTTTTTTAATTTATTAAAATGAAGTTTTTTGTTGGTAATTTCAGGAATATCATCACACCAAAATAACATATAAATCCACATGTAAATCACACAAATATAACTTTAGCACCACTTTAAAATCAGAAAATTATCTTTTTAATGATACCAACTTACTTGTGTTCCAATTTTTCCCCCTAATTGTAATAAATTTAACAAAATATTTTTTATGCGTAATTTACAATACTTTTCATTGTTGCAATGAAATTCAATCTGTTTCAGTTGTTCCCAATAATATTTATCAGTTGTTCCCAATAATATTTAATTGCCTTTTTCTCTTCCATTGTTGAAACTGAGGTAATATCCTAGTGCATTTGACTTTTTTTTAAAATTTCATACTAGCCACCTTCGGCGACCAGCTTGATCGCCGGAAATAAAATTTGAACTGAATCTCTTATGCATAATTTTATTTTCATGGTTCCCTTAACAAAGTAGTTTTAAACTTCAAATTGCTATAGACATTTAACCCACGTTCTTTTTGTAGTCCTGCACTTGTTCTGTTCCTTGTCTACATTAACGTAAACTACGTATTTGATTTCAACATTAAATTGACGCGGCACATTTTACGTCCAGCAGCATGCAAATTGGCCCAAAACACGCTGATAAACTTTGATAAAATGAATTAAAACATAGCAACGTTAATCTTTCAGTTCACTGGATTATTTCATTATATCCTTACTATCTTCGGGACTTCCTTCACAGATTTCAAAGAAGAATTGATGAAATAAAAGAAGAAAGTAAAATTCAGATAGCTATTTTCTTAGCTTTCAACAAGGTAAGAGAAACATGCAATTAAACATTTCTGTAAACAATGAAAACGGTTTGAAATGCGTTACAACAATGAAAAGTATTGTTGTAAATTATGTCAAAGAATATTTTAAAAAATTTATTAAAATTAGAGAAAGAATCGTACGCCAAACTTAATTACTATCATTGAAAAGGTAATTTTTTAAATTTTCAGATGGTGTAAAAATAATTTTTGTGCTGTAATATTTTCGGAAGTTATTATGGAAAAACTCCAAAATTTAGCTCAATTTTTAATTAATTAAAATTTCAAAAAAGCGGCTCCGAGGTGCACATTTCCATCCTCCCGTGTATGTTTGTGGCAAATTTCGTTGCTCTAAGCGTAGCGGTCTGACCTATAGAGGGTCAACACACAGACACACACATTCTCCTTTATTAATAGTAGAGATTTTAATCCGTAAGTAAAGCCGTCTGAGACATTTTGTATATACTATTAGGAAATATATCCACAAAGCTGAAAGATTATGCTTGCTATCTTTAATTCTAATTATTGGCATATATTGACTCTGCTAACATACTGCTGGTTGTTCCAAAAACAATGGCTTCTCGATAGAAATTTTAGAAGAAAGTAGTAAATCAATAAGGATGAGCAAATTAATGCATTTTTATGCAACTGCCCACTCCTTAGTTACGGACGAGTCTGAATCCTCCGTTGCTAACAGGACTTATTTGTCGTTGAGAGAACAACCTGCGATTCCTGGAATATCTGTGATAACTGACTTTAAATTCTGCGAATCCAGTTATTGATTTTAACTATTTGTTAGGATTGAATTTTTACTTTCTCGTATATAAGTATAAAAAGAGAAAGTATAGTACTCGTCAAAAAGCTTATTTTCATCTAACATTCAACGTTCTTAACGAACGCATGCGTTTTAAAAACCAATTTTACCTGTCAATTAGTGTTATTCACAACAAACGTTATGTCCATAAAAGAGAGCAATCTCGATCGAAAAAGCGATTCAGAATTCTTAACGAAATGTACGTTAACGGATTATTTATGAAAGATGACTTTAAATTCTTCGATAAGCCTTTGAATTCAGTTATTGATTGCTTTTAACCCTTTTGCTAGAAATGAAGACTGATTTTTTTCTTTTTTTACGTTCTCGTGTAAGAAGTATAAAAAGAGAAAGTATTGTAATCATCAAAAGTAATAATTATAATAATAATAAATCGACCTGGAGATGTCGTAGGATCTCCACGTCCGAAATGTGCATTTTGAGAACTGTGCCTGTCTGTGAACATAACTCGAAAACGCAGCAAGCTAGAAAGGTAAAATTTGGTAATATCTTAAGCTTTCCAACAAATTTGGTATGAAATTCGTCAACGGTAAAACTGTCTGTCCGTTATTGAGCACATGAACGTGAAAATTCAAAAAACGCAAAGAGCTGAAAAATAATAAATTTGACATACGGTTTTACCACAGAAATTTTAGAGCTGAATTAAATATTAGACGAAATCCGTCAAAGAGATGTCTGTCTTTCAAATTCAATATGTCGATAATTCAAATACGCAACAAGACAGATGATTGAATTTTAGTATTTGTTTTTTACATTAAAAAATTGTAGTTCAGTATCAAATTTTGATCAAAATCAGTGAACTTGGAAAGGTAAAGTCCCAAAATACATATTCGATTCTCTTCACTATGCGACAAAGCTAAGCACAAAAATGCGCAATACTGTGGATGCAAACTTGAAAAGTCGGGGGAAGAATACTTCCTTTTTTTTCAATCTTGTTATGAAAAAAATTCATTTGAAACTTAATGAGCGCTTTTCTGCCGAATTGTCAATTTCATATTCTATACTTTGAACTCTTAAAAATTATTTTAAAAAATAAGGTTTTCAAAATCTCTGCAGTCTGTATTGAAACAATGCCGATTATTAAATAAACAGCTATAAAGAAACATTAACGATTTTAATTTTGAGAAGACATTGCTACTGCCAAACGATAAATTTTTACGCTATGCTTTCCCCTTACTCAAAATTCAGTTATTCTTTTCACATTCGATTGTTACAATCTAATACCATATTGATGTTCTCGAAAAGAAATAAAAATTTAAATAACGTTAAAAAAATTACAGTTTTCCTTTTAAAATAGGCTCGTAAATTATTATTTCAGAACAGGCTTTAAATTCAAATAAAAACGAAGTTACTTTTCACTTCTCATGACTAAACAAAGGATAAAAAATTTACTGATCTTCGATCTTAATGTATTTAAAATTTCCAATTAACATGACTTGAGTTTGTTGGAAATGTCATGATTTTTATTCTGAACCATTCGTTTGTTTTATTAAGCCTTAATATATTTTTCAAATGTGTATGTATATATATATAGATAGAGTATAATTATATATATATATGTGATAATTTAATAACTAATAATAATTTTTGTGATAATTTTTTAACTTTCCTAAATAATCTTAATGACACCTCATTTTAAATACTTCCACTTTCATCATAATTAACGCACTACAACTTTCCTTTCAAATCACGAGTTTCAAGGGGAATTCCCTCTTCTGGGTACTTAAGCGTTCTGCGCATTCATTTCTCCCTTTTTCACGCCGGCATTAAGCTTTCAACAACAACGCGCCGCGCGGGCGTAAACTTCTAAATTCTGGTCATGGAGCTGCAAACAAATTAAATACTTTTAGCTATGAAGAAATAACGCCTGGTGCCTAAATAAAAGAAATATATATATATATTTATATTTAACACCAAAAATGTTTTTTTTTTATTATTATTATTATTATTGTGGAAATTTATACTATTTGCTGCTGAAAATGCCTTTCAGACTTACTTTGTATAAGTTTTACTTTTAAGAAACCTTACTCTTCTTAAGTATATAGGCTTTATTCTTAAGGTTGTAAACGTACTTTAGCCAATTTCTCAAGAAAATAAGAATTCAAATAATGATTTTCTCCATAAAAAATTTGTTTTATAAAAAAAAATGAAAATTGCATTTTAAAAATAATTTCGATATAAAACTGAGGAAATCGCAAATCAAATGAAAACTATTAATAATTTTTTAGGAATCCAGACCGTTTCAATTCATGATGATTTTTATAGAATATCTATCTACCTTTAGTAACTAGTAAATAATATTTTTTAAAATTACATGCTTTACATTAACAAGAAGTAAAACTAATTTTTTATCCAATGCATTCCGAAATTGAAATTGTCATTAGACGGAGTACCTTTACCAAATAGGGCCTACCCCGGATCATGAGATCCTTCAAAGTATGGCCGCCGTGGCCTAGTTTATCACTGATAGATCTCGCTTTCGGGACTGGATGGTTCCAGGTTCGAAACCCGATTCTACTGAAGGTCTGCCGTGTGTGTAGACCTGTTGCACGTTAACCCTTAAAAATTGATTTTAAAATGCATTTTGGTTTTCATTTCTTGAATAAAAACAAGGGAAAAATACTTTAAAAAATCCTATTTTGTTTTAAGTTTGGTTTACTGCTATAAAACAGTTTGTTACGAACTGACAACACTGGGCTTTATTTCAGAAAAAATTTCCTTGATATAATTCTATAAGGTCAATCACAGATGAGTTTTAATAAATAATAATACGGATAAGGAATTTCCTTTAATATTTTAAAAATAAAATATGGTATTATCAAGCGTATAAACAAAGCTGAAAACACGCAGCCTCAAGTGAAAAACATCAATTTATTTAAATTTTTTT
>BGPR01005156.1:0-12255 GCA_013235015.1 Araneus ventricosus | reverse complement strand
CTGGGCCATTTAGGGCTAAATAATCCGTCGTGGGTCAAACGTCCTCCCGCTGGTATGGTGTGGAAGTTTGGAAAGGGGGGGTTGAGTGCTATCTCGGGGTTCGTCCTTGTCATCTAATCGCGGCTGAAATTACGAGGTCCGTCCCAAAATAGCCCTCCTACTGCTTCAAAACGAGACTTTAATAGAACTAAATTAAGCCAAATCTTGAAAGTGCATGGCTTGATGGTAACTATAGTCTGACCACGGATTCCGTGACTACCACTTTTGGACGATTTTACACAGGAAAGGGGAGTCAGGCAATGAGTCATATGAGTGTATTTCCGAAGTTCTGTGTTAGATCACGCTGAGTAAAATGTAAACATCACCCTTCCATTCTTCACTTTCCCTCTATTTTGATGAAAATAACTCCGCCCGGCGCATGCGCAAAAGCGCGGAAGGTTTCCGAATCCGTTGCTATACAATATCCTTGGCTGTCTTCTCTTTTGCTGAAACTGTGGAAATGGCAATGACTACAACGTGTGATTTGCGGTGTTGTGAAAAGACCTTACTAAGACGGCTTGGAGAGTGGAGACATCCAGAATGGGCAGGTGTTTAGGAAAAATTTAATTTACAAGGAGAGATTAAGAAATTAATTGCAAATAGTTATTAATTATTTTAATAGGAAATTAAAATAAAGGCATGTTTTGAGATCTTTTAAATTTAGGGCCCGGAATACACAGGAAGGTCATAAATTATTGGACCCATTTCAAAAATTAATTAAAAAACACCCCTTTAAAGTAGCAACTTCATTTTTTTAAACGAGAGAGTAGCTCAAATAGTATTTTCTTCTGATAGGCAACGCGTCGTTACGGCGCACTAAATATGCTGCATTAGGAGATTTTCAACGTAAGTGTCAAAATGGCTACCGTGCAGCAGAAGGAACGTTCCTTGTTTCCACAAAGCAAATCCATTGTAACAGTTCAAAGACATTTTCGCTTAGAGTATCGAAATTGTCGGTCTACAAGTAAGACCTCCATTACGCGTTGGTATGAGCAATTAAGGAGTGAAAGTCTCCCTCACTCGTTCAACAACTTCGTCTTAGACCGATGATCGTCCAGCATCTTTCCTGTTCCCTTAAATTGCTCATACCAACGTTTTATGAAGTTCTTGCTTGGAGACTGACAATTTCGATACTCTAAGAGGAAACATTTTTGAGCTGTTACAATTGATTTGCTTTCGTGGAACCAGAGACGTGCCTTCTGCTGCACGGTAGAAATTTTGAGACTTGCTTTGGAAATCTCCTAATGCAGCATATTTAGTGCGCCGTAACGGTGTGTTACCTATCTGTAAAAAATACAATTTGATATTCTCTCGTTTAAAAAAAACGAAGTTGCTACAATACAGGTTTTTTTTTATTAATTTTTGAAATGGGTCCAAAAACTTACGACCACCCTATATTTCTGTTAATGTAAGTAAAGGGAAATTAAAAACAGTACTCCTTAAATATGCGTATGTGACAAATCGCCAATGAAGCCAATTTTAGCTTCTGACGTGGACTTGCGTCTCTCCATAGTGGTCTGGTGTGTCAGGAAAGGAAAAAATGATGACGCTTTTCGTGGTATATTTAAACGCTTATAGCTCCGCAACCAAATAACATAGAGAGTTGGTTTTAGTTTCATTTAGAAGAGAAAGATTGACATTGAAGATTGAAAAAGAATTTTAGAATTTGGATTTACGGTCTAGTCACAGTCGAGCTTCAAAGTTGGTCAAAATCATGAAGAATTTTGATGACCTCACAGCGACCGATGTGCGCGCACACATCGGTTGTGAGCGGTTTATTAATTGGATTTTAATAGATTAATAATTAATTCATTTCAGATTAATTGATTCATTGAGATTAATTAATTTAACAGAGAAATGTCATAAAGCATAGGTCAAAGTCACATTTATCTGCTTTATTCACAGTTGAGTAATCGATTAATTAACTGTCCTTAATTAATTATTATTAACACTTGTTGTTTTAATTGAGCTGTTCTTTCCATCGATTTAATTGAGTTGAGTTGGTTTTAGTTTCATTTAACAGAGAAGAGAATGTCTTGTCTTAGAACATGGGTCAAAGTCACATAGATCTACTTTAATCACAGAAAGTCACAGTTGAGTAAGGTAAGTAAGTCTACGCCCCACAATCCCAACGGCAGTGTCCCAGAGATAACCTCCCGTCGAATTTTTTTTCAATACTAGCTCATCTTCACGGTGGTATCTTCCTAGGTTCCAAGAAATGCGACGTACCTACATACAAGTGACATTCCAGAGAGTAGTCGAGGCACAGCTAGGTTTAGTGCCACGGAAATGTCTATGAAAGATAATAATAATGATATCTCATTGTTGAATAAATTTTCCCTCAAAAGAATACAGTCTGGCCGTGTCATATATCGCTAAAAATACTTTCCGAGTTTATTTTCCTGATAAATTCAGTCATACATGACTTGCATCCTAAACGAAGAACTTAGCTGAACTTAAAATCTGTGAGGAATGGAGAGGAAATTACATGTTAAAACCAGCGGGAATGGTCTCCCCTAAACTTTCTCGTATACTTCCCCAAAAAGATGCTGATTCCCCTCCCCCTGCGTGGATAAAAAATTAGAACCTACTGCAATCCAGAATCCAGCGGGTAGCAGAAGGTTTTTCATTGTAGATTATAGTGATTGTAAAATATTTAGGTATAGAATCCAATTCAAAGAGATGCGTACCGATTAAAACGCATCTACCACACACTTCCACTCTTGCCGGCTCAAGGACAAAGTAACGTAATCCTTCCGCGTGCACAGAGAATTCTACCAGTACGCACGCGCATATAGAATCGGATTAAAAAAATTGAATATGCAATTTGAACGACTTTTTTTAACTGATTGATACGAAATTTGGACACAGATCTATAATTAATGGTAGCAACAGTCATACCAATTTTTATTTATCTAAGAAAAAGGAGATATAATTTTTACAAGTATGCGATTAGACAGTCAACTCTTTGACGGATTTGGCCCAAACTTTTATACGGACCTACATTCGTGAAGATAAAACTGTGCACCAAATTGTATCTATCTAGCTATTCAAGTTTTTGAGTTATAGTGTTCACATAAACGCGGACAGACAGACTTCCCGTAGACGGATTTTATCCAAAATTTGATAGAAACCTACAAATGATGTGTCAAGATCACATACCAAATTTCATCTCCATAGCTTTAACAGTTTTCGAGTTCACAGACACAAAGACAGACATAATTCCAAAATTGTGTTTTTCGGACTCAGGGAGGTCTAAAACGTGGAGATTCCTCAAAATCTCGAGTTCGAATTTTTTGACGATTACAATACTTTCTCTTTGTGTACCTCGTATACGAGAAAGTAAAAAAAAAAATTATAGCTTGTATATAGCAGTTTATTGTATTTGGGACTTAAATAAATTCGTCATTTTTTTATTTATCCATTTTATAAAAATGAAATCTCCTTTATTTTTCAAGGTTTCGCAGATTTCTCATTGAAGCATGGACGAAGCAGGGACCCAAACGCAGATCAAGGATAAGAAGATGTACTTGATGATCCCTCTTGATGTACTCGAAGGAAAAACAACCGTATCAGAGAACCCAAATGTCCATTTTGTCTCTTCCACGAATGAAAAGCCAACAGTGTGTGAGGATTCAACAATCAAAAATTGTAATGATGAAACTTCTGGAAAGAACTTAAATGAACATTTGAATATTCAAAAAAATAAGAAACCTTTCATTTGCGACGTTTGTGAGAAAGCATTTGATAAGAAAAGTAGTTTATTAATGCATTTGCGTGTTCATATAAATCAAAGACCTCACCGTTGCGAAATCTGTGAAAAAGCATTCAAACAGAAGAGTCAATTAAAATTCCATTTATTTACTCACACAAATCAAAAACCTCATTCTTGCGAAGTATGCGGTAAAACATTCACTAAAAGAAGTAATTTAAATAGACATTTACGCCGTCATGGTAAAGAAAGACCTTATGCTTGTGACGAATGCGGTAGATTATTCATTTCACACAATTATTTAATAAAACATCAATGCACTGAAGAAGAATGAAATTGTTAAGTATGCTGAAATCTAGTCACTTAACAAAGTACTGTGAAATCGGAATCTCATGCAAAAGAAACATATTATTCTTGTAAATTCTGAAGGAGATTCTTTGAAATTTTGTTTACTTTCTTTAAGGGGAGCAAAAAAAATTTATGTTTGCAAAGTCTACGGTTAAACATTTACTACCGGTATTTTAACAATACATTAACCGTCACTCTTAATAAAGAAATTATATTTCTGAAGTTTGCAGTAAAGCATTCAAGAGGTTTTTGAATTCATTCTATAGAAAATTCTTGTGTTTGAGAATGCTATAGAAAGGCATTTACTCAAGGAAGTGCATTCACATTTACGAACTCATATTAAAAAATACCTTTATTTGAGTAAAAAAAATAAAATATTTTAAAATGGTCTCATACGGAGGAAGTTGCGATATGTGGTGAAAAACATTTTTTCCTAAGACGTTACTGCCTAAGGATATATTTTGTTCTTAAAATAGCGCATTTTTTCATATAAAAGGAAAAGCCTCATCAATTTGATATTTGGGGCAACGCTTTGACTAATAAGGGAAATTGAAAACACATCTGCTGTTCATGTGATGAAGTCAACTGATAGAGATGTCTTGTTAAAGAATCATTTTGTAGCAGTGTGAAATAGTGTCAGTGTGAATGCTGGGAATCTTTAATTTGTTTATTTATTTACCATCGTATTTCTGTATAAATGTGATGTGTATTAAAGAAGGTATCTTCAGACAGAATAACTTAAAGGTTGGTTATCCAGCCACATTTACTGTTGTAATTTATTATAATTGATGTACCCTGAAATTGCTCTGTTTGATGTTTCATGCTAATATTTTCCAACTCTTTCAGTCTAAAGTATTTATGTCTGTTTATAGCAAAGAAAATTCTTGCCTTTCAAGTAATAGTTCATATTGGTATATTTTTCCATGCAAAACTATGTTATAGCATTTTATTTAAGCTTTTAGAATAATCTCCAGTTTGTAGTTTTTCCGTTTTCTCCAATTATAATTATTATTTACTAGAAGATTTGTGGCCGTCTAAGACGGGCTTTTCGCTTCCCAACATTATCCCAGATCTGATTGTCACAGATTTACTAACGAAATCCCATGCAGATTGCCAGAGTGCTTAAGAAATTAAAAAAAGCATGAAAAACAAAACTTATGAATGAATTGACACTAGCTTTCGTTTTGTCCGAATAAAAATAATGCAAAATCCACTAACAGAAATACAAAATTAAAAAAAATTATGAATTGATGAAAGCAAATCTTTAAGTAAAAGGAGCCTTTCAGTGTAAGAACGGTTAAGGAAAAAATATAAAATATATAAATATTCATTTCTAAAATTAAGTACGAAAAAGAAAACCTTTTAACAAAAACTGAACTATTCTAAATAGTTCTGTGTACATGAATTAGATAAAAAGAAAGAAAACGAAGGACATATCATAATTCAATCCAATGAATCAACATGAAAAAAGAAGGAAGCTCCTAAACTCGGACAAAAAAATAAATAAAATAAACAGTCAAATAGCAATAATGTCCATTTACCCCCCTGTGTATGCTGACTTGTAGACGTAAAGACACCGTCTTAATCTCTTTGGTACGTAACCAAACCAAATGCTAATTTGTAGACTCGCACACCGTCTGAAACTTCTTGGCACGTAGCCAAACCAAACCGAGTGAACGTTACCGCAATTTCTGGATAAATCTAATATAGATTTAATTTTTAACATTTAGTAATGGGAAGTTAACAATATCGCTTTCACCTGAATTGTTAGGCTTTTCCCAACTGCTCAATTGTATAACTAAATCTGCATTCGTACCGAAAAGAAATGAAATGATTCAATAAATCCTCCTCATGGATGAAATGGATATTCTATCTTCCTTGCGAAAGAATACAAAGCAATATCCCATCTTAAACCAATCATGCACACATGCCTGTGTACTTGGTCGACAAGGATCAAATGATGGAAACTTGCTTGCCACTAAGCTTTTTGTGATAGGTAGAGAATACATCTTCAAGATTTCCCTCAGATATGTACAAAATCTGTAGTATTCGACTGGAATTTTCTGAAGAATATAAGTAAATATGTTTCTTGTGACCAATTCGTTTGCATTATTGCGGATCTCTTCTTAACTAATTTTGTGTAGAAAATGTGTTGTGTATAAAGGAAATTTTTGTGGAAGTAAAATTTGTATATGCCTGCTGTGTGTGTTACAGATGGGATAATTTTTGTATGCTTTAATTTATAGCAAAGAAAAGTTTTGCATTTTGAGTTCATATTGAAATTAGTCCAGTCAACGAAGATCCAAAATGGGGGTGAAAGAAACATTAAGTCATGCAGTTTTGAAAATTTTCTACACATGTTCTTAAGGGTCCCTGATGAGCATAATAAAAGTCCCCGGTCCTGGAAGGTGAGCTCGGTCCATCATCTTGGATTTTACCCCCACCCCCCTTTTTAGTTTTTCCTGAATATCTCGAAAACTATTCAGTTTTCAAATTACAATTGATTTAACAAATTAAAGAGAGTAAAATTTTCTACTAAGTCATACTTTTATTTTTCTTCTAACTTTAATAGGTTCCCGGATAATGGGTCTCAAATTTGCCGCCATCTTCGATTTCATCCCCCTTTTTTATTTTTCTTGAATATCTCGGAAGATTATTAAATTTTCAAATTACTTGTGATTTAACAAATTAAAGAGCGTAGAATTCCCTACAAATGCATGCTTTTATTTTTCTTCTATCTTAAATAAGTTTTGAGATAATTGGTCTTAAAGTGGATGAATTTGTAAAAAATCTTAGTTGATAGTTCAGTCAACAAAGGGTTAAAAACACATTAAATCATATAGCTTTGAAAATTGGTACACATGTTCGGGGAGGGTTTCTAATGAACATACAAAAAGTCCCCGAACCTGGGAGCTGAGCTTGCGCCGCCATCTTGTATTTCATCACCCTTTAAAGTTTTTCTTGAATATCTCGAAATCTATTCAGTTTTTAAATTACAATTGATTTAACAAATTAAAGAGCGTAAAATTCTCTACTAATACATGTTTTTAGTTTTCTTTCTAGCTTTAATAGCTTCCTACATAATGTGTTTCAAAGTTTGTCGCCATCTTGGATTTCTTCTTTTTTTTTTTTTTTTTTAGTTTTTCTTGGATATCTCGAAAACTGTTCAATTTTCAATTACATGTAATACAAAAAATTAATTATCGTAAAATTCCCTATAAGTGCATGCTTTTTTTTTATTTCTTCTAGCTTTAATAGTTTCTGAGATAATGGGTCTCAAAATTTGGCTCCATTTTCGATTTTATCCCCCTTTTCTTAGTTTTCTTGAACATCTTGAAAGCTATTTAACTTTCAAATTACTTTTTATGCAAAAATTTAATGATCGTGAATTTCCCAACAAATACATGCTGCTTTTTTTATTCTTTAGCTTTAATAGTTTCTGAGATATTTTAGAAAAACTAAAAATGGGTTATAAAATCCAAGATGGTATCAAATTTTGAAATCCATTATATCGGAAACTATTAAAGTTAAAACAAAATATAAAAACATAAGTTTGTAGGGAAATTGACGATCTTTAATTTCCTAATTGCATGTAATTTAAGAATTTAATAGTCTTCGAGATATTCAAGAAAAACTTAAAAAAAGGGGATGAAATCTAAGATTGTGGAACGAGCTCAGCCCCTAGGACTGGGGACTTTTAGTATGTTCATCAGGAATCAATCCCGAACATGTGTACCAATTTTTCAAATCTATGTGATTTGATGTTTTTTTCGAACCCTTCGTTGACTGGACTAAATATTATTCTATGCAAGTTTTGTTATAGAATTTTATTTTAACTTTTAGAATAATCTCCTGTTTGTAACTTTTTTTCTGTTTTTCTCCAATATAATGATTATTATGTATTTAATTTTTTTAAAAAGTAATAGGAAGTTAACAATATCGATTTCACCTGAACTGTTAGGCTTTTCCCAACTGCCCAATTGTATAACTAAATATTGCATTCTTACCAACAGAGAAATGAAATGAATCAATAAACCCTCCTCATGGATGATATAGATATTCTATCTTTTCTGCAACAAATAAGTTGAACCCAGAGTAACGTTCCAGAATACAAAGGAATATCCCATCTTAAGCAGTCATGCACACATGCCTGTATTCTCCGTTAACAGGCATCAAGTGATGGAAGTTTTCTCTCCCTAAGAGATTGAAGCTGGACTTTCTCGGGAAGGCTGTTCTAATCCATTGGAGGGCTTCGCACCAGACCGTACCAATTTTTAACCCATCCATTTAGGTGGGTCAACCACGGATCGGACCACGCCAACACCAAACCCATCACCTAGGGCAACCCGATCCACTAGAGCCACTGCACCTACTCCTCCCCCACTTTCAAGACGGATCCCCCCGCCCTGATTTCCCAAGACTAACTCCCATCCACTCTCACCGACGGGTGTTTTTCGCTTTTTACTTTCTCGTATACAAAGAGAAAGTATTGTAATCATCAAAAAAAATTCGAATTCGAAATTTTGACGAATCTCCACGTTTTAGACCTCCCTGTGTACTAAAAACACAATTTTGGAATTATGTCTGCCTGTCTGTGAACACGAAAACTGTTGAAGCTAGAGGGATGAAATTTGGAATTTCGGCTTTACACAAAATTACTAGATTTCTATCAAATTTTGGATAAAATCCGTCCTCGGGAAGTTTATCTGGCTGGCTGTCCGTGTTCATGTAAACACGATAACTCAAAAATTGAAATATCTAGATAGATAAGATTTAGCTCAAGGTTTTATCATCAGGAATGTAGGTCCGCGCATATTCACATGCATGTCAGCACTCCGAGACGCAAAAATTGGTATAAGGCCTTCTAATCCTAGTTGTAGATCTGTGCTCAATTTTCGTTTCGATCGGCTAAAAAAAGGCGTTCATATTGCGTAATCTGCTTTCGTTATCTTACTATGACGCAAAAATACGCGCCATATTGTGTATAAGCGCCTGCTTGGCTCTACTTGGCGTATTTTACTCTCTCTTCCATTCTTAACTCTTTTGTGTTGCCGCGAAGACAGTATAAATAATACTCATGGCTCTCCATGATTTTTAGGCTGTGTGGGGATCGGCGAGAATACCTGTGTTAGGAAGTATACGAGAAAGTTTAGGAGAGACCACTAGACCCGCTGGATGGAGAGAGCATCCTCCGACTCCCGCAGGATCGAATTTTACTTTTATGACCCAATACGGTGCATGGAAAACCATCTGGAAATTGTATTTCCAAACGTTTCCCCTGTCTACACCAATTCTCATCGGATTTTTGTACTGACGAAGTCGCTTTGGTGTGGTGTGTTCCAAATGGAGTGGAACGGCGTAGTCGTGAATGTTCCGCTTTATATGCTTCCGGTAGAGAATCCATCAAGATTTTTTCGGATTTGTGAAAAGTCTGTGGTATTCGACTATAATTTGCTGAAGAAATTGAGTAAATATGTTTATTGATACTAATTTGGTTGCATTATTGTGTATCTCTTCTTAAGTGTTTTATGTATAAAGGAAATTTTTTGTGTCAAGTAAAATTGGTATATGCCTTCCGTGTGTTGTGCAGATGGGATGATTTTTGTGTGCTGTAATTAATTATCCATCTTCTCAATTGTTTGAATTAATTGTAATGTAAGGTGAAGTTTTTCATAATGAGTGTGATATTTTTTAACGTGTATAATTATATAAGCTATTGCCTTGTTGCAAAATGTATTGTCTGTCTTATAAATATGGAATTCTTTAAGATTTAAAGGAATATTCTTGAAAATTGGATTTCTTAATTTTGAAGAGATATGCGAAAATTATGAAATGGTATTTTATGGATTAATTATATAAGGACTTTTAGGTGCTGAAGGAAGTCGTTTTTCAGCCAGGGTCCATTATGTTTTAGAATTTGATATCTTTAAAACTGTAATTCAGAATTTCTAAAGATTGAAGTGTTCAGAAAGATTGTGATTATGTTTGTTTTGGAAATATTCATATGTATTGATGTTCATGGAGATATTTTTATTTATTTTGTACAAGTGTAATTTTGATGGAAATAAATGTTGATTTAATTTTAAAAATGTTGTCAGTGAAATGTTTTTGATTGGATTTCTTTTGTAGAAGTATAATTTTGAAGTGATCAGGTCAAGGACATATTGTACTTATATCTGAAGTATATTGTCTTTTATACAAACTATTTTGAAATGCAGTGATACATGGTTAATTAGAAGCTGACGGGGGCCGTTCAGATTTAATTTTAATATTTAGCAATTTTAATAACTAATTAATAATTAATAAATAATTATTTATAATAATAAATAATTATAATTGATAAGAAATTTAAATAAATACAGTAATGATAATTTCAAAAATAAGTAAGTAATTTTTAAAAACAAACAGCTATGTCACTCTCAGTATAATAATTTTGCAAAAAAATTCCAATTAACCATTACAATTCACATCTAACTTGATCAAAGTATTTTTTTTATTAAAGTGAGGAATTTTATTCCTTTTTGATAGAATAAACTTTACAGCAGCAAAGTCATTGAATCAATTAATGGCCTTATAGTATATTTACTTACGATCACTGAGCACACATGGTACGCATATTTACGGATCCTACATAGTAGCGAATGAGGTCGCTTCTCATTGGCTCTCAGGGTCACGTGACTTGGCTTGCTTCTAAATGATGTCATAGCTACTCATAGGCGCGATTTTAATTATATTTTTTTCCTTCTGCTATTGTATCATGGAGAAATCACAACTACCTTCTATTTATGATTATTTGGATGTTCCTGAAGAAAATGATGAATACATTTTAGAATAAAACAAATAAAGAATGAACCTTCATCATTGGTAAGTACTGTTAAGTTTCATAACGTCGTTTAGAACCAAGCCGAGTCACGTGACGATGAGAGCCAATAGGAAGCGGCTTCATTCCCTACTATGTAGGATCCGTAAATATGCACAAGGCATGGACGTATATATTTAGCAAACAAAAACAGTTCAGAAGTAAAAACAGTTTAAATTCGTATGATAGACTATATTTTATGTTAAAATTCATGGAACCAGAGACAAAATTCAATTTAAATTGTCCGAAATAGCCATGGTCCACTGCTATGAGATAAACACTTTTCTTGTAGGAATTGGTAACAAATTTGGTTTTATTAGCCAGTTTGGTTTGGTAAAAACAGATGGTCTAAAAGATTATCAGTTGGTAATTTTTTTAATTATAAATTAAATTTAATACTGAAAATATCACAGTTGTGCTATTTACAATTAATGACAAATGATAAGGATTCACTCGAAATTAAGTTGCAAGTTATAGCTTTATGTGACTGATCATTTTTTAAAACCGGCAATTTGATTATTTGGTACAAATTTGGCATATATGGGAAAAATATATTTAATCTCATTATTTCTTCTTTGTATCAAATCTTCAGCATCAATTTATCAATTAACATCTTCAAATTAAAGAAGGAGAAAGTTGATTAACATATAGAAAAGAAATCACAAACTTTTTCCGTAATTTAAGATATATATGTATTTAGAAGCAGCAGATTTAGTTTTTGATTCGATAGTATATCCAGAATATTTCACTAGTAAATTTGCAATTAATAAAATTTAATTTCTAATGTGTCATCATTGAGACCCATATGTCACGGTTAATGATTGAGGTTTGTTGGAGTTCACTGGATTAAAGTTTTCAACCTTAGAAATATATATTTGAAAATAGAGCTGATTATAATAGCACAATAAGCTTTCTATCAAATAATCAACTGGATGTTGTATCATCTGATATATAAGAGGATCGATCCAAAAAAAGTTTACAAAGGTAATAAAAATTATTTATTAGTATTAAACAGAAAATACAAAAGGGAATTCAGAGGCATACTTGTCGATCACTTTTCCACATAATCACCAAATCTATTTAGGCATTTATCTGAACACAGGACCAACTTGTTTAACCCGGCTTGGCAGAAACCACGTCCCGTCCATTGAGCCAGTTCTCGACAACTGTTTTCACATCACTCTCTGAAAAGAACCTTGTTCCAGATAAGTGTGTGGAACCCAGATTTGGTGCCGAATCTGGCTCTAGGGGGGGTGGCTCCAGACTTCCCACTTGAACTTTCGCAGCAATTTTTGAG
>BGPR01005155.1:57840-98512 GCA_013235015.1 Araneus ventricosus | reverse complement strand
TCGTGAAGGAATTTGAAACGAAAATTTTTTTTTACCTCAGAAAAAATTAATTAAATTTCAGACCAATTGTTCAATTTAACCATTCTGTTTTTAAATCAAGGTGAAATGCTATATTTATTATTCTTAGGCTGCAGTTTGCCAGTGGCTTGTACATTTTTAATAATTTAAAATACTAACTATATGTCTGAGGGTGTTACATGAAGATCGCGCTAGTTTATTTAGGTATTTGTAAGTAGGTATCTGAAATTAGGTTAGGTATTTTACATTTTTTTATTTATTTATGTCCGTAAATAAATCAGCAGGCCACCAGCATTCAGACCTACTACATTCCTTCTTAACATCCGTAGACAGGAGCTGTCGTGTCACTCTCTTTCAAGTTTTATTTAAAATAAATCCATTTACCTAGTTGGGTTCTTTTTTCTGTATTCTCAGTTATTATCAGTTATCAGTGTATTTGATGTGTTAATTTAACATAACATTGCACTCACTGTAGAACTTACTGTAAAAAAAGCCGTGTGCTTTACTATATTCTTTGTTCGAACTGGTTCTTAAGAAACTGCACTTAGTAACCGTCCCTTTCAAAATTGTAATTTTGGAGTTCCTTTCCCTTTGTGGAAATCTTTATCTGATAGGTTTGTGCTTTTAAGAAAGCATTCTGTCTGAAACCCATGGAGTCTTTCCTTTTAGGGTTTGGCTGGTTTGACACTTGTTTTTTCTGGTGAGAAAACCTACAGCCAGTGGAAAGGTCCATAAAACTTTTCCTGCCAGCTGTTAATTGGGGTAGCATAAAAAAGAATGTCCAGCTGCTCTGTCTTGACCCACTAATTGGCAATTTGAGCCATTTTTGAATCTGGGTATTGTTCTGCTTGTGAGGGCTTGGCTCTTCAAGGGGAAGCATTAAGAGTTGAGGGTCCAGCTTGCCTTTGTAGTTTCCTTCTTCCTGCCAGCTATCGAGAGAGAAAGAAGATGCCAATTAAGAAAGTTAAGGCAAAAAAATCAAACTGATTCGTTCCTGTGTTCTTACGTAGAAGAAGGTTCTCACCCTCGTTGACCACCAGATCACGTTTTCATTGGGGGTGGGGTCGCTAAATTTGTTTTTTGGCCATATATAATGAATCAATAGTTTAAAGGAATTACACAAGTTTAAAATGGTTTACTGTAGAATAAAAAAATTCTGGTAAGACGTAATTGGGTTAATGTATAGTTTTTTTTTATGGTAGTCTTCCTGCCAAGTTTTATAAGTAGATTATTTTTTGGAAGGAAACTGCTAGATCAGAGACGAGAGAGGAACTGGAGTTTTTGGAAAATTTTTCGGAAGCAAGTAATGGAGAATTAGCTGAGAGAAAAAAGTGGCAAGGATTATAGATGTGGAAACGAAGATCTTGATTCTGATCCAATTGGCAAATAATAGAAAGCTTGATAATGGTAAAAGAGGAACTTCAGATGATGAACGCTTGACTGTTTTTTGTATTTGGGAAGCCCAGACTTTTGAGACTTTCTAACTTGTGCTGCCCAAGGACCAAAGCAGATGGGTGTCATCCATTTTGACTTTCGCCATTTGATCATTTGTCATTTGATCGAGATGACTAGCTTGCCAGCCAGACCACTTCGCGTGCTGATCTGCGTATTGGAACTAGATGCTATGTGCTGATTTTTTTGCCTGAGAAAGACTTCCTGATAAAATGGTGTTTCAAAGGACGAGTGCCTAAAGTTTTGGAACTTGTAAAGTCAACATTGATCCAAGTTGAATACTCCCGCTTGTGGTAGCAATAAACAAATATGTCACTGGCGAGATCCTACGCTTGTCATGGAAAGATCGATGACCCAGATAAAGCCATTCCCAGCCAAAGGCTTCCATCCTAATGGAACTTGCCTTGTGGAAGTAACATCAATATCCCGCTTACCAGCAATACGCAACTGGGAACGGAAGCAATTAGATTCTTCGTAATCAAGGTCGCGTGACGTATTTTCCCAACATGCATTTTTTCGAAACCACGTGACGTCATAACCTCTTTGCTTCGCGTGGACAGATCATTCTTTTAATTTTTTTTGTTTTTACACTGTTTGATAGTCGAACATATAGTTGGTATTTTCAGTTAGAGAAGACTAGAAAAAATGAAATATGACTTCAAGAAGCTATTTACATAATGTGGCTTCAAAGTTTATGGTACTCTGTACTGTTTTCTACAGTTCAAATGTCATTATCGCGAAGAAAAATAAGCGGGAAAATCAAAAATTTGTATTTTTGTTTCGATTTTGTTTTCAAACTTTTTCGTATCAATTATGGGCGATTTCTTTTCATTTCATTGAAGTCCCCATCCCACGGGCAACGCCGTACGCGTACTGCTAGTAAGTGATAAAATTTTTTAACTTTTGTAAAACTTGTAATTAATATAAATTTAAAAAATATATATTTTAAGATATTCATTATATTTATGTTTTGAACTGTAGTGTGAGTGCATTATGTTAATGTTTGATCAAAAATAAAATATCAAATAATAATTTCAAAATATATATTGTGTTTTACTGTTAATATTTTATTATTTCACGATTCTAATATCTAGATAAAAACAATTATACATTTGAAATATATATAAAAAAGACATTTTATTTTGAATGATCCGATACCTACCTTCCCTATCACTCCCACCCACCCAAAAATACCACTCAGTCAGAGCATCACGGCACTGTTTAATTTACGACTACACCACTGATATTAGGCAACTTTCCAACCTCAACCTAAACCAAAAGGAATCTGCCTTCGTCTTCCGACTGACGAAAAAACACACACTCTCTGTCTCGAGGGAAAATTAGAAGTGTGATGGATTTTATTAAAAAGAATGAAAATATATTACAAGTATTTCCATCCTCCTAATTTTAAATTTCAGAACAAATTCTTTGTGACCATAATATGGAAAGACATTTCGCTTTTGTTTTCCGACAATTTTTAATTCCTTTAGAATTTTTCTTTTTTTCTCTTAAAGTTTTTTCATTCTCAGCATGGCGACGTCCAAATTATGTTTGTTAATTTTATCTGTTATCCAAATTATTCAACAAAAATACAAGAAACTAACTGAACGAAGTGACAGAAAAAAACTAATGCAAAATAAAATAAGAATCCGGCATGGGAACGTTGACCTCGTTCTGAAAAATCCCAGATTGAAAGAAAAGAAAGAAACAATTTTAAGATACTGATATTTGCCTTTAATACAAGAAAATAGCAGAAGAAAGAAAAAGACAAAAACCTTACTCTCTGCCCTCGAAAGAAGGAAGAAATTTTATCACCAGACGCCATCCAGTCGAAAAAACCGCCCAATATGGCGCAAGCAAAGAATTATACATTAACCGTG
Source organism: Araneus ventricosus (assembly GCA_013235015.1). NCBI lineage: Eukaryota > Metazoa > Arthropoda > Arachnida > Araneae > Araneidae > Araneus > Araneus ventricosus. Next base: position 95,162 of record BGPR01005155.1, on the reverse strand, counting down.
GAAAAAGCGAATGATCTCATCGCCATCTATTGAGAAAAAATCCAAACATTCAGGACCCAAAGTAAATTAGAAGCTACCTATACTCTTCTTAATTAAAACATCAATGTGGCAATAATATTTTGGAAATTAGTGATAATCTAAATTTTTTATTAAATTATCTGTCACTTTTAAATAAGAGGTCCTATTATTGCATATTTTCTTAATTTTATTTAATTCGGAAAGAATTAGGTTTTTGAAAATCTTAGTATTTAGAATGGAATGAAAGTAGCACAAAATATTAACTTTAAAATTAAAATAATCTTTTTATCATAAATACCTGCTGAGACATCACCATAAGAACTATCCATTTCCGGACAAAACGAAATCTTGAAAAATATTCAGAAAAATTAGTAATGAAGAAGGTATGGGGCCAGTAGGTAATTTTGTGAACAAACAATCCAGAAAGAGTGTTTTCTCTTTGAATTTCTCATATCCTAACACAATGTAGCCCCTTTTGCGCATAGTGCTACAAAGCTGTTAAGTGGTTTCCCTCGCATGCTGATCTTGGTGACAAAAGGAATTTTCTAGAAAAATCCTGAACCGTCGACCTGTCTCTACTGGGGCCAGAAGTGTCTTGAAATCTCCAGAGATTACATCACTTCCTATGTAATGACGTCGCTTCCTGTTGAAAAAGTATAAAAGCAAGCTCTCAAGTCAAGAGTAGTTAGTTAGGATTTTGATCAGCAAGCAAGCTGATGAGCTAATAAGAAACCTTTGAGTGCTGTGTTGAGATTTATTGGTAATCTCTTGTGAATTTTTATAAGTGCTGTTTTAATACTTGTGCTACGTTTCTTTTCTTAGAATATTTGTAAAATGAAGAGCTTTATTTTTTTAATCCTGCTTACACCCACAAGACGGTTTTGTTACAATAGTATATAGAGAAGATAGCCAAGAATGCATTTTTGACACATTCCTTTCTTCCGATTGATACCAAACTTTAATAAATATCTACAATTTTTGTGTGAGGACCACATACTTAATTTCATTTATCTGGATTGTTGCATTTTCGTGTTACAGTTTTCACATACCAACATGAGGCAGATTGCCAACCCTTCGATGAATTTTGTTCAAAATTTGTCAAAGATCTTCAATTCTAATGCTAAAACGCAGCTATATTTCATCTACCTAGCTCGTTGCGTTGTTTAGTCATCGGTACCACATGCACACGAACGGACGGACAGACAGACATAGGGTAGATAGATATCGCTCAAAATTTATGACTTCTTGCAATTTATGACTTCTTACCAAATTTCATCCGTTTATCTCGTTGCACTTTTGTTCTATGGCTTTTAAGCAAGACATTCATATCTCTTTCAGAATGGAAATTTTGGAACAAGGGAAGAAAAAAGCAATCGTCAAGGTCGAAAACCTATGAAATTTAGAACAAACGGTTCGAACCGATGGAATTCCAACCAAACCAAATTCCAGCGCTAGCGCCGATTCTTTAGGTGGGACCCTTAGCGAGGGTAGTCGGCACATCAAACGATTTGACTAGATTGGGACCTCGCGACGAGGTTACCTTCATCGGAAATCCGCTGAGTGTTGGAAATAGGGGGAAAGTAGATCACTTTTCCCTACTGCCAGCGCACTTTGGAGCTTCAGATGCATGACGTGCTTTGATTTTTCGACTTGAATGAGTGGGGTAAAAACCAGTGTTGGGACAAATGGATGGAATGGAGTACAGATGAATTGCCGGTTTTACAGACAGACAGACATAATTCCAAAAATGTTTTTTATCGGACTCGGGGGAGGTCTGATAAGTGAAAATTGATAAAAATCTCGTGATCGAATTATGTGACGATTACAGTACTTTCTGTTTGTATATTTCGCATACGAAAGTTGATTTAAGAGAGCTACTTTGAATCTCCCAAGAAAAGAGTAGATCTCTTTAACAACCCAATTCTGCACTCTCTGGTAATGACATCTAGGGCACGTGCCCTGTCTGTCCTACCCTAGTTAAGTCACTGAAATGAGCGTTATTTTCCTTAGTATTTGGTTTTGGTTTGCCGGATTGAAACTTGACTTTAGTTTGTCACAATACCCTTGAGAACATAGTACGGTTCAGTCAAGCCACTGATTTGTTCTTTCTACAACGATGTAACGATTACCATATACTCATTACCTAAAACTCATAAATAAGAGAAAAGTAGTGAGGGAGTTCCCCCCCCATTTGATTATTCTTTATTTATTTAGAAAAGGCGCTGGAAACTTGCTTGAACAAGTTCCCGGTAGGTCTGTGAAAAAGATAAAATCCTTTAAGTCTTCGTCTTTTTAATTCTTTCTTGAATATAAACAAAAATTAACCCTCTGATGTGCAAGTTTTTTAAATCACTATTTCGCAAACGTGTTCAAATACCGTTGAGCCAAGCGAACCGTTATTTATATGCTAATTCTTGCGTGTAGTAATTGTAATGTAAAGCGGATCACTTTACAAAATGTAGTACTACATTAAAGTATGCCTACAATTTGGGAAAATCCTAAGGGCCTCCTCTCCCATAGGAGCTGGGCCTACTACAGCTCGGAAACATCGCTGGACCTTCTGAGTCTACTCGGAAAGATCACTGGACCTACTGACTGTACTCGGGAAGATCACTGAACCAACTGAGTCTACTGAGAAGATCATTTTACTGTGCGACCAAAGATCAAAATTTGCCGATTCGAAAATGTTTTTTTATTTGGGGCAATATTTAGATAACTTGCAGAGTTACGTATTTCAATTTGGCGATTTTGCCGTCCAGCGTTTGACTGAGATTTCACAATATGGGAGACATTAAAAATTACGTACGGTTGCTCAAAATACTTGAATAAATTATTCCATCATCTTAACAAGCGCTGATTTATTTATAAAATTATTTAATATAATTAACTGAATTATTTTAAACAATTTAGTAAATAAATGAAATAGGTTAACAGAAGTGGCTTTATTATGAAATCTAGAGACTGTTTGATTTTTCCCCCGAATAAATTTTGGATAAAACTCAAAAAATTTCCCTGACCCTCATTTAAATTGCCAAATCTAGGTTATTAAGACTTCATAACACAGACTTATATTAACATACATAATGTAGACATACATTGCATTATTATTATTAATCCACCAGGAAGGAACCGACTAGATAAATTTTACGGTTACACAAAACCCTCTCGGCGTAATCACAAGCGAATTACTCCGATCAGCTTAACACGTTGAAGACGGCGTGTACCACCGGTAGCTCACATGAGAATAGTTTATCTGGCGGCGTGTACCACCGGTGGCTCACATGCGAATAGTTTATCTGGCGGCGTGTAACACTGGTGACTTATATTAGCTATAGTCTTATAACACAGTTTTGTCAGATGAAAAAAACTTCATGTGGTTAAAAATAACTTTTTTACTGAAAAATTGAAAAGCTTATTTTTACAGGTAGACTATAATAGACTCAATGTATTTACATATTTATTTGTTTTTGTGTGTTTTTTTAAAAAAATTTAGACACAGTGGTGGTTCACCTTCGCAAAATCGGCAGAACGTTGTAACCCTTTTCGATTTAATTACAGCAATATTTCTACCTCGTCGAGCAGATAAGGATTTATAACATTCACGCCATCGTTTACGCGACTTTCTCGCAGTTCCGGAATACTTCTCAAGAAATATAAGCCGCCATATAAGACATAATACGATTTTTACTGCCGTCCGGCGGCGCGACATAGCAAAATCTGCGCCGTCCTCAACGTGTTAAGCATGTGAATTTAACTTGAATGACCCGGCCTCCGCGACAATTAATCGGGCACTGTGACTCTCGCACAATAGCCCTTATTACAAGCTGTTCATGCGACGACCCTTCAGACAGAAGTACGACTCTCCATCGGCGGGGGTGATTCAACCCCACTATATCCCACCGGGAAGCGAGACTGTGCTCACTTATACTGTAGGTTCTTATTCCAATATTTGAGTTGCCCTCTTAAGTGAAAAACCCTCTCAGCGTAAAGAAGAATCACGGAAAGGAGAGAAAAAAAAATTAAAAGAGCAACAACAATTAACCCATACAGTATACTAAAAATATGACAGGAGGCTGTCTTTTTCAGACAGCCGCTGATGTTAGAGGCGTAGGACTACTTTACTTGCGTGACTCTTTTCCGATTTTCATTTTTTTTTGTAACTTCTGTTTGTCACCCTTTATCTCTAAAATAAGACATTAGTTATGTTTTTAACATATGAGTTACCGAGATATAGAGGATCTTCCGTACAACGTTTTTTGTGGCGTTTTGGCGTGTGAATCAAATTCTTTCCTGAGACCCCAATGGGAGGAACGTAGTCCTACCTTAAAAAACCTGCAATGAATGTCTTAATGGCTGGTGAATGCCTTAATAGTGAGAAAAGTCTTCCGTAATCCATGATGATGTCATGCCTTCGTTCATATAGGATCTTCATAATATTCATGAGTCGTGCTAGGGATCTTTTGTTTTGTACAATATTTTCGCTTCAGGCTGATTGATTTTCAGCACTGGGCTTGATGAACTGAAATGGTTTTGTCTCTGGGCGATCTGTTGCATAGCTGTCTGGATAGCCTTTACCACAGCAAGCGCAACGGATCGTGTTAACATAAATCGAACCTGTAGAGATATGTCTCTAAAGAGACATACATTGTATACATCCTGTACTCTGACTAAACGTTGTTGGTGGCATTGGGGTTGACCAAAATTGTTTTCACACAGGTAATTTGCTGTTTTCATTATTATGGTAATATTAATTTGTGACTGTGATTTTAATCCGTCTGTAAAATTACATTTTGTATTGATTTGTCCCAATTCAGACACACTAAAAAACTCCTGGAGTTACATTGATAGTAGCGTCAAAACTATAAATATTGTAAATCATTTAAAATATATTCTTTTTTCATTTCATTAGCTTTTCCCACTCCATTTCTTAGAAAAAAATTTTTGTCGCTTTAATCGATATTCGTAAATACAAGCTGTTTCTGTTAAATGTTCAGCATATCCATAATGCGTACAGTGGACAACAGAAGTTTCAATATAATGCTGTGAAACTTGAATAAAACAAATTATTTGATAATATGAGGAAATTATCCATATAAAGCAAATTTGCCATAAAAATTACCAATTTTTTTTATATATTAAAACATTAGTTTAAAAAACACTTTGTAACGGCAAAAAAGTAGCAGACCAAAATTTCTCAGTAAACGGTAAATGCAACTTTGTAATGGTGTCGTTCGATTTCGAATTTATGTGTGGACTATTCATTTATAATCTTTAAAGATTGATTAAAACCAAATTTAAATAACTGCTGCATCTGAATTCAATGTAATACTGTTGAAAATTTGTAGTTTACTTTAGTTATATTAACATCCCGTTTTGAAGCAACACGAGAGTTATTTTGGGATTCATCTCGTAATTTTGAACCAGGGTAAGATGAAGTTCAAAATTTGTAAAGTAACAAGACATTGGATAGTCAACCTATGTAACGATGTACACTCATGTCCATAAATTAAGGATAATTCAGAATCACACAGAAATTGAACTCTAAAATAAAAATTTCACCTGTAGAATTATCACACACATCTTGAAGAATAATATGCAAATTACAGGAAACCACCAGATGGCACGGATAGTACGTCACAATGACGAGAGTGTAAGAGAGGGGTATATAAGGAATGGTGGCAAAGAAGTAAAATTGTTCACAAGCGCTTTAAAAGCCTTTCAGTGCAATAACCGCATAGTTATGGCACAAAGGAAGCATTTGGATGATTTTTTACGTGGTAGAATTATCGGACGACTGGAATGTGGACGTACTCAGCTGGAAGTATCCGAGGAACTTGGAATAGCCCAGAGCGTCATCTTCAGGCTTTGGCAACGATTCCAAGATGATGGTAATGTGAGTAGATGTTACAGCACATGTCGCCCCCGAGTTACAACGCCGAATGAGGACCGGTATTTGGCAGTTACTGCCAAAAGAAACAGACGGAGCACAGCATCAGACCTGTCTCGTCAGCTCTCTTCAGCTACCGGTACGACAGTTTCAAGGCAGACCGTGTACAGACGCTTAGGGCACATTGGTCTATATGCTCGTAGGCCTGTCAGATGTGTTCCACTTACCGCAACTCACTGTCGCCTGCGATTAGCCTGGAGTAGAGAGCATGCATTGTGGACACCGCAACAGTGGTCTTGTGTGATGTTTTCCGACGAGTCCAGGTTTAGTTTGTAGTCTGATTCTCGCCGGACTTTCATATGGAGAGCGCCAGGTACCCGTTACCACCAAGAGAACACCATTGAATGACACCGTTACGGTGGTGCAGGATGGCTCGTTTGGGGAGGAATTATTCTTGGTTCCAGAACTGACCTGCATGTTCAGTAGGGTGGATCGAAAAATCAAAGTGTGGATAAAATAATCGGCATAGGGTGCAAAAGTTGTCTTTTAAGTGTACTAGCATATATGCAAAATTTTTTCAACTTTGTTTAATATCTTCCGGTGCCCCAGGACTCTTAAATATTTGCAAAAAAACGTTTTTCATGCAAATTTCGAATTAAAAATTAAAAATCTGTTAAAGAAACCATTTTACAGAGAGAAACGTAGAGGAGAGGGCTAAGGAATAATAAAAAATACCAACAAAAACTGGAAAATTATCGTACTGAGAAAATATCGTGTTTCTTCGATATCACATTTTGTAAGTGTACAAATTTTGATGCATGTAAATTCCAAAAAGATATGAAAATTCCACTTTCTGAGCGATTGTTTATAAAAGATCGAATATTAGAAAGGAAAATGGTTATTGGAGAAGTGGAAGTAATTGCTACTGAAAAAAAGAGAAAAGAAAAAAGAAAACAGATGGAAGACAAAAGAATAAAACGTAAAATGGTTAAAACTTATGCTGATGCTGCTCATGCTCAATCAATGGAGCTACTTGAGCTCAACACTGTCTTCGTCCTTGTATACAGATACGGATGTAATTACCTTGGAATATCAATCATAAAATCGTTTAGATTTCCCTACCTTAGCAATGGAATGTGATTGATACGGAATTTCAGATAGAACAGCTACTTCATTCAGTGCTGTTCTACAAGACATTGGAATTATACACGAAGGAGAGGCTTCGCATGTGGTAGATCGCAATAGAATTCGTAGACAACGTAAAAAGCTTTAAAATGCAGTTGCAAAGTCTACTAAGTTAACAGTGTCTCGGTCTCATTTAACCAGATTATATTTCGATGGGAGAAAAGACAACACAAAAGTGCTAATTAAGAAGGACACAAAGTACTACTCAAAGACCACGAACGAGGAGCATTATACTCTTGTAAACGAACCTACCTGTGTATATTGGACATGTTACTGCTGCAACAGGAGGAGCTAAGACCATAAAAGAAGCAATACTCAATTTTTTGGAACACATAATATGCAATTAAATGGGCTAACAGTAATTGGATGTGATGGAACAAATGTTAATACTGGGCACAAGGGAGGTATTATTCGCTTCATGGAACTGGCCTCAATAGACCATTACAATGGTGAATTTGTTTGCTTCAAACAAATGAGTTACCTCTCCGTCATCTACTAAACTCTTTGGATGGTGCAACAACTGGTCCTAAAGAATTTTGTCAACCACTTTGTAAAGTAATCAAAACCTACGAGGAGCTACCTGTAGCTCCTTTTTCTACTATAAGTATGGAGAATATGCCACATAATATAGATAGAATGGTTCTAAGCAATGATCAACAATATCTATATGATATTTGCCTACCAATATCACGCGGTGAATGTTATTCTGACCTGACATTAAGAAAGCCTGGTCCAGTTGTTCACTCAAGGTGGCTAACAATTGCAAGTAGAGTTTTAAGGTTGTATGTGGTCACAGAAAAACCATCTGACAATCTTATTATTCTTGCAACATATATTATGAAGGTATACGCAACCTGTGTGTATGGTTCCATGCCAAGACAAAGCCCTCCATAACAGAAGGAGCGCTGCATATTTGGAGTCTTATTTCATTTTTTAGATATTTGGAACCCAATTTAAGAAATATAGTACACACTTTTATTCAACAAAATAGCTTCTTTTGTCATCCAGAAAATTTTCTATTGTCAATTCTCACTGATAACAGAGAGGATATAAGGTCTTTAGCACTACGAAAACTAATTTGTGCTAGAAATGAAAACAGAGGATCATCAGAATAAGAATTTTTCAAGTACCAAAAATAGACTTTAAAGCAAAGGATTTTTTTCTCTTATTAACTGGCATCGAGTTGGACATTTGAACCACCTCTTTTGATGAATGCGCCATTTAAAGAAATAGAGGACATGGTAAAAGTTAGAAGGAGGAACGGTCAAAATATCCATGCCATACCCAAGCTGTAGAAAGATGTTTTCGCATAGTGTCTGAAGCGTCCGAAAGTGTATATGGAGAAGAGACACGGCTTCATATTGAATAGGATACAATCAAAAAGTCTTATCAAGCATTATAATACCAAGAAGGATTACATCCTTTAGAAATCTGTAAATCTTCAAACTAACAGAATTAAAAAAAAATCTATGATTAAGTTCACTTTTTATAAGTTTTGTGATTTATTGCTTTGACTATATTAAATTTATACTTCATGTATTATTATAAAATTATAATTATTTATAAGTTTATACTTTAGTACTTGAATAATCTGCCAATTTTTCAAATATTTTTCATTAATTCAAAATTTTTAATAGATATTTGTAAAAATGCCAATTTTAAACTTTTGGGGGCTTTCGGGCCACCAGAAGATATGAATGATCTTTAATAATAATAAAAAAACGTAAACTAATATACCAAAAACAAAACTTTCTTACCCGGCGCTAAAGGAAATTTTGAAAATATTTTTTTATAAATTTCCCCCCAAAAATGTCATTTTTAACTATTTTTGGGGCACTGGAAGATATGAATGGATTTCAATAAAAAAATATATGTAAACTAATATACCTAAGACACAACTTTCCCACCCCATGCCAAAAATAATTACAAAACAAAACAAAAAAAATTGTAAATTTTCAGAAAAAATTCAATTTTTAACAATTTTTGAGGCGCTTGGGGCACCGGAAGATATAAATGAATTTCAATAAAAAAAATTATATAAACTAATATACTTAAGACACAACTTTCCCGCCCCATGCCAAAAAGAATTTCAACAAAAAATTTTTTTCCTATACTTTTCGATCCACCCTAATGTTCAGAGTGTAACGATGACAGGCCACATCTATCGGGATGTCATTCTGGAACAACATGTACGTTTGTTTCGGGGCACCATGGGTGCTGAATTTCTGTTTATGGATGACAACGCCCGTCCTCACCGTGCAAACATTGTAGACGAATGCCTTCAATCAGAGGATATCACCCGTATGGATTGGCCAGCATACTCACCGGACTTGAATCCAATAGAGCATGTGTGGGATATGCTTGGCCGACGAATTGCAGCCCGTCAACCCCCTCCCACCTGTCTACCGGAACTTCGAAGGACATTGCTTGATGAGTGGTGTAAGATTAGATTGATAATTTGATACTAAGCATGCCTAGGCGTTGTAAGGCCTGTATTGCATCGTCCGGGAGACATACTCCGTATTAACCATCATACTAACCATGTTATACTGTTTTTTGTAAATAGGTTCTTTTTTGAAATTTGCTCCAGGGAGTAAAAATCGCAATTTTTATTAATTATGTCAAACATATAGCATCTTTTTTGCTCTTTACCTTTTGTTTAATAAATAGACTTTACAAATAAGTCAAATTTGTTTTGCTTTTGTCTCTTTCTTTGCCTGAACTTCATTATCCTTAATTTATGGACATGAGTGTATTTTCAAAGCAAAAAGCCTAAAAATCTATTTTCATGACAGAATGTGTAATAGGGGACCAAAGGTAGTGTGTTCCTACCATAAACTGAATATAATGAAACCTATTAAAGACAGCGGGAGTGTTCTTTTTTCGTCTTTCTTTTATACTTACAAAATAAGGCACGCTTTGTATTTAGCTTCGTTCTATATTGAAGAGAATAAAGATTTCTTTCCCGCAGAGCGAATAGATCCAAAATAATAGAGATAAGAAATTTGGATATGAAGACCATGTATGAAATTTTATATATCTTGAGTTATCAAGCTCACGTACACACTGGCACAGGACCGTACCTGGTAAAGATACGCCCACCATCTTACGTGCTACATTTTCATTAATTTTTCCTCCCCTTCTATCAGCCCCCGATCCGGAAAAACTACGTTCCTGCAAGTGAAATCAAGGAGATAATGAATTTAGTGTAGAATAGCTGCATTGGATTTTTTACTTTCTCGCATATGAAGTATACAAAAAGAAAGTATTGTAATCGTCAAAAAATTCGAACTCCACGTTTTAGACCTCCATGAGTCCGAAAAACACAATTTTGGAATTATGTCTGTCTGTCTGTGAACACGATAACTCGAAAACTATCAGAGCTAAAGGGATGAAATTTTGTACGTGATCTTTACACATAATTTGTAGGTTTCTATCGAATTTTGAACAAAATCCGTCTACGGGAAGTCTGTCTGTCCGCATTCATGTGAACACTAAAACTCAAAAACTTGAATAGCTAGATGGAAAAAATTTGGTACACAATTTTATCATCACGAATGTAGTTCCTTATAAAACTTAGGGCCAAATCCTTCAAAGGATTGACTGTCTGTCGGACTGTATAATCGCATACTTCTGAAGGAGATAACTTCTAAAAGAAATTACTTAGATAAATGAAATTTCGTATGTCGTCTTGAAACCCTAATTGTAGATTTAATTCCAATTTTCGCTTAAATCGAGTAAAAAAAGGCGTTGAAATTGCCACGTTTGGTTTTTCCCCCATTATACGACGCAAAAAAAGCCGCGAACGCTGGAGCGTTTTCCCCACCTTAGGGAATACCGCATGTTTCTGGCGCGCGGTGTATTTTCCCCCCACCCGTGTTAGTCGTATGCGAGAAAGTTTCGGGGAGGGCTCTCCAGCTGGTTATGCAATAAACTCTAACATGAAATACCATAGTGTATTTTTTATTTTATATTTTGCTTCTAATCATGCCTTTTGTACGCATATTTTTACTAATAATAAATGCGTATGCATGCGTACGCGACTATTCGTTGGCGTTCGACAAGACAGACTGTTGAGCCTAGAGTTGCCAAATTTGGTACAAACATACTATGAAGAGTGGGAAAGTATACCTCAAAGAGTTTTTATTAACTTTAATTAGTTGAAACTTAAGCAATAATTTTTATCTTTGCAATTTGATCAACACAATTACAACTCCTTTCATGATTGTAAGGAGGATATTTTTCCTTTACTTCCTGATGTATTAAAATACTGAAACCAATGCCAAGACATTAAATAATATGTCTGAATGAATTTATTTGCCTAAAAATATTTTAATATTTTCAGAATTTTGCGATCAATTAATCTGTTAATTTTAATTCTACATAAGAGGCGCTATCTGGTAGTAAATTTGAAATATATAACGATTACGAGATTTTTTAATAACTATAATGATGAATTATTAAATATATTAAAGAATAAAAAGTAGGAAGTCATTATTAATAAAAATAAATTTTTTTAAACATCCTTTTATTAGCGTACTAAAAAATGGATTTTTTTTAAATTAAAACTTTCGCTGAAAGCAATAACACGCAGCAACAATGAATAACATAAGAAAGAAAATTCCTAAACATTAATTAAAAATTAAAATACATTCTGAATGCCATTTGAAATTCCAATTCGAGATATTTATATCAGAGTCTCATGCTTTCACGGTTTTATTTTGACAACCAGATTTTTTAAACGCCTTTACTAAGTTCGAAATTTTTCATGTTTGTATGTATGTAAGGTTGGGATTTTGTGATCGATTTTTCACTCACTTCTTAATGCACGAGAGTTTTGAAATTTTGTGCATTTATTGGGTCTCGATGACAATGCAATATTTTAATAATTTTAGAGCTCTCAATTATCAATTTTTAAAAAAATATTCGAAAAATTACGTTTGCACTCGGTAGGTTTCAGCGGCGCCATCTATAGTATTTTTGAGAACTAATAGTAAAAGCGTTTTTATAAAGTTTTTTACACGTCTCTTCTTATTTAAAAAAATTGATTTCACTTTTAGTATACAGTGGAACTTTGCTTAACGAGCATAATTCGTTCAAGAAGCTTACTCGTAATACGAAACCATTTTTCCCACATAAATTAATGTAAAATGCGATAATGCGTTCCTTGCAGAAAATAATATTCAAAATTCTATGAAACACAATGCAACTCCTTAAAATTCAATTTCTGTGAACACAATGCAACTCTGTGAAATTCAATTGCTGTGAAACACAATGCAACTCCGCAAGCTCTTCGGTGCCCACGTCTTGGCTGTGCTCTTCTACAAACTCATCGATATCATTGCTATCCAACTCCAGTTCCCTGATCTTAGCCAAAAACACAATCTTGTTGACTATAGGTTCCACTGGGTACTATCTCAGACTCCTCAATGTCACATCGACAATACTCTCCGGCCAAAGCTTCTATGAAGCAGAAGTGAGGAATCTCTTTCCCGCGCATTTTCGATCATTTTGAGGCAGAAAATGATGTGGAAGTGATATTTTTAATATTCTCTGAGAGTAAGGATGTGTGATCCCTAGACACCATGTTTGATAAGAACCCATCACTAGACACTTTGATAAGAATTAAAGCAAAATAAAAACTCCGTGGATATGAAACTAACAGGCGCAAAATCCGGGATTTCCTCTTCTCGTCACTCGCCACTCGTTAAGCGAGTCATTTTTTAAAAATTTATTTTGCTCGTTTTGCGAATTACTCGTTATGCGAGGTTTCACTGTACTAATAACAGATTATCCTTAAAAGCTTTTTCTAATTTTTATTATACCCTGATACATTTCTCAATTGGGAAAAAAAAGAATGTTTCTGATTGTTTTCAGAGCGATTGATAGATGGTAACTTGCAATAACTTTCATAACTCCGCCATTCGGGCTCTATTTATTAGCAATTAATTTTTTTTTCGTCATAACCTACATAATATTCCCCTTCTCTCAAATAAAAACATAAAATACATTTCTTAACTCGACCAAGATGTAGCAATACTTCAATGGTTTTGTTTTAAGAATTGCAACGAGCTTACTAATCCTAACAAACGTCAAATAGAATCTACCTTCGTTTACAGATTACCATGGAATTTTTTTTGTAGTAGCTCTTAGAATCGCATAACGTGGATTCGCATAAAAAGAAATCTTTTCAGGAATCAAACACCTGTGTTAAAGTGCGGTTATCTGTATTTTGTTCCACTCGGCTTCATTTTGATCCCTGAACGGTACCTCTCACAAATGTATTCCACCTTTAATAGGTCGCTATACACTTTTATTTTCACAAAAGGTGAAAATGTGTCACCAGGCTTTTCTTCTTGTTATCTTCTAAATTATTCGACACACTTGTGGAAGAACTAGAGAGAACTAAAGGAGCCCAGTTCAAGGGTGAAAGTTCAAGGGCTGTAAATTTGCAGCTCTGAAGGGCGGGCAGGTGCGCGAGGAATGCGATGCCATGAGTCATGAGTCATTGATCCTAAGTGCTTCTAGATTGCCGCGAAGTGAAATATGACGTCGTCGCAGGACCTGTTCCCAGCCTCCCACGTATAATGGCTACAGAACGAGGAATAAACGTCTTCCTCGCCCTCTAATTAAAAGATTTATTTCACATTCAGGTGATACATGTCAACTGTGTCCCGTATCAATAGGGTTGCCATAATTGCCAAGCGGGACGTTTAAATGCTAAATAAATAAAACATAAAAAAGTGGGTAGGTAATGGTTTATTTTACTCTGATAAAGAATCAATAAAGGCTCTAAGCAAACTAATAAAATGAAAGCGTAGAATAATTAGCCATTTAACTTAATAATTTTCTTTGCTATCTAATAAGATGCTCCCTTCTGTTTTGGAAAGCGGTTGTCGTTTTTATTCATCTCAGAAGGCATATAATACTTGAGATGTTTATGGTTTCTAGGTAATTTTTGTGTAAAATTATAAAGATAATTAATGATTAAATTTAAGTTTTAAGACCAAAAATGCGATAATTCGATGCACAAGTATTCTCGGGCTGTTAAGTTAAGCGTTAAAAAGATGCAAGGCTAAACTTTTTCAGTCCAGTCATATTTTAAAGTTGGTTTTACTTTCTTAAATATATCGTTTTCTTCTTTCACATAATTATAAAGTTGGGCGCAAGTCATTTTAAAACTATAATGACAAATCAAAATTGGTACATTTGCCTCCACTGATAATCAATCCTTTTTCGCAGGAAGCATTAAATGTTTAATTACGAAGGTCCAAGGGTAAAGTTCTCAAGTGCAGTTTCACTTAGACTTGGATGATCTGATGAGGGAAGAGTATATTTTCTCGCTATTGTTGTCGAAGAGAAGGAGAATTGCTAATAAACAGCCATGATACCAGAAATGTTTCTGAAACGTTCAGATTCATTAACATCTCGAGATTTAATATTTTGTTACAACACTTTCTCTTTTTAAGATTTGTATTCGAGGAAATAAAAATTGCATACTATACTTGAACTATACGAGAAAATTTTAAAACTACAAAGCATAAATCATTCGACGTCAGAATCACGCCGAATAAAAATCGCATATTATACGTGAAGTATACGAGAAAATTTTAAAACTACAAAGTATAAATCATTCGACGTCAGAATCACGCCGAATAAAAATTGCATACTATTCGTGAAGTATACGAGATAATTTTAAAACTACAAAGCATAAATCATTCGACGTCAGAAACACGCCGAATAAAAATTGCATACTATACGTGAACTATACGAGAAAATTTTAAAACTACAAATCATAAATCATTCGACGTCAGAATCACGCCGAATAAAAATTGCATACTATACGTGAAGTATACGAGATAATTTTAAAACTACAAAGCATAAATCATTCGACGTCAGAATCACGCCGAATAAAAATTGCATACTATACGTGAAGTATACGAGAAAATTTTAAAACTACAAAGTATAAATCATTCGACGTCAGAATCACCCGAATAAAATTGCATACAACGTGAAATATACGAGATAATTTTAAAACTACAAAGCATAAATCATTCGACGTCAGAAACACGGTAAATTGCATACTATACGTGAACTATGAAAATTTTAAACTACAAATCATAAATCATTCGACGTCAGAATCACGCCGAATAAAATTCATACTATAAATGAAGTATGCAGAAGAATTTTAAAAGTACAAAGCATAAATCATTCGATGTCAGAATCACGCCGAATAAAAATTTCATACTATACGTGAACGAGATAATTTTAAACTACAAAGCATAAATCATTCGATGTCAGAATCACGCCGAATAAAAATTGCATACTATGCGTGAAGTATACGAGGTAATTTTAAAATTACAAAACAAATCATTCGACGTCAGAATCACGCTACTACAATTTTCTGGAAGCGCCATCAATCCCCACAACTGTGACTTTTCAGAGCCTCAGAGAACGAGATCCTTATGATCGTACAAACACCTCATAAGGATGTCGGTGACAGTATTTCTAGAAAATCCCATCACTTATCCCGAGAAGTGTTTGAACTATCAACGGTCGTCGTGACGCAGGCATCCATTCATCGTTTAATATTAAGTGACATTTACTGGCTGAAAAAAAATCAGCTGACATGTTTGGCGGAAAGATTCCGTTACACATTCATAATACTATTCTCGATGGCTTACAATAAAAACAGCGAGAGTCGTAGTTTGAAGGCTCTCTTAGCCGTTCATTAAGAACACTTTCAAGTAGTGCTTCATTTCCCATATTTGCAGTGTGCTTTGACATTCAGTTCAACCTCCGAGACTTGATTTATTAAATAACCGCTGGGCGGCGTTTTTTCTCATAAAAAGAAGAGCTCTCTCATGTGAAAGTGGTTAGAGAACACGTTTAAAAAAGCAAACAGAGTAACGTCCGAAAACAAATGAAAGTTTATAACTTCTGGAAAATTCTCAGAAGAGTCTTTCTTAGTTGAAAGATTGGGTTTATTTATTACTTAATAAATTTTTCTTTCTTATGAAAAGGAGACCCTCTTATGCCAAAGTGATAAAAATCCTCGCTTAAATTGAACTTGTAAAAGTAAAAAGAGTAACGCCACGAAAGAAATCGAATTTTGGAACTTCTGTAAAATTCTACGCAGAGTTTTTGTTCATAAAAGTTTGTGTTTATTTATTATTAGGCAAATTTTAAGAAATATTATTTACTTGGAATAAACGAATAATTTCATGAAAAATTATTTTATTTATTTCTGATCAAAAATAAATGTGAGCTGAAGAGTTTTCTTTAAAGTTATATTGCATTTAGTTCTTTTTTTCACAATTTGAATTCCATGAAGCCCACTTTTGCCTGATTGTAAGTAGGGATGTAACGAATATTCGGCAACTATTCGGTATTCGGCCTGGCCGAATACTAAGCAGATATTGGGCCGAATATTTTCAAGATAATATTTTTTCAAAAAATATGCTATTAAATAATAAAACAAAGAATATTGCAGAATTATATTTCAGTGCATTTTTTATCCAAAAATCTCCTAACATTTACTCAATTTTAAGTTACGTCAATGTATAAGTCGACGTAAGTCAAATGTATGTAATGTAAGTTGACGTTTTAAGTCAAATGTATTTAATAACTTTAAATGTTATTTATCATCGTAAAGACTGCAATTATGATGCAAGAGTAAGGATTTTTGATCCTTTTGACGAATACTAAACAGATATTTGCCCAAGTAAATTCAGGATAATAATTTTTTACATGTATTTAACAAAGAATATTGCAGAATTTTATTTCAGTACATTTATTATCGAAAAATCTTCTAACATTTACTTAATTTTAAGTTGCATGGTTTGTAAGTGTATTCAATATTGTTACAGGTCATTTATCGTTGTAAAGCCTGAAATTATCATGCAAGAGCAATAATGTTTGGCCCTTTTGCCGAATACTAAACAGATATTCGGCCAAATAAATTCAGGATCATAATTTTTTTAAATATATATTTAACAGAGAATATTGCAGAATTACATTTCAGTACATTTATTATCAAAATATCTCCTACCATTTATTCAATTTTAAGGAGAAAAATGAGCATCAATCGAGACTGTTAAATAACTTTTAAAGAAAAGGAGAAATGTTTTACTGAGTAGTAAGTAGAAGTGAGGAAGAATTTATTTTAAAGGAACTATAACATTCTGACTTGAAGTAAAGAAATTAAAGGGATTACAAGCAAGTTTTCATTTTTTTTAAAGATTTTAACAAATTTTCTAAAAAATTAAAAAATATAATTTAATGTATCTATAGATAAAATTATACAATTACAATTTATTTAGATTTGTGAAAGACACATTGTCTTTTTGTTGGAATTAAAGTGTTTAAAATACTACAAAAAATGTATCAAGGTGTTAATATTTAATAAAATCAATAAAAATTAATAAAAAGATCAATTTTATTAATCTTTAATTTTTTCATTTAAAATTTTGAGGAATCGTTTATTTGCCATTAAAAGTGAAATGTTTTTTAAAAGTAGATATTCGGTATTCGGCCAAATCACTATACGTTGCATCTCTAATTGTAAGATCCAGGCTTCGGGATTGGAGGGTGCCAAGTTCGAGATCTGATTCCACAAAACACTTGCTGTGTATGTAGGCCCGATGGAGTTTAAATCTGGCGTCCAGAATGAAAGGAACTTTTGGGGAAATCTGATTATTTCTGAGTTTTCCGAAAAATTCAGAGATAAGACATCCATCAGACATACCGATGCATCCAATAACTTTTGTATCATGTTCCCAAACCTCGACGTGAAAAGGCGCATACTACCTATGGCGCTATATATTGTTATAAACATGGAAAGTCGCTTCCCAGCAATGTGAGTCTTATGGTTGGGAAGAGAGTTTTACAGGGGTAAATATGAGATGACGGACAGTAGCCAAGTCTCGACCCCTGACTTTGGCGACAAATTTGGAGACGAAATACGGGATCTCAAAGGTGCTGGAATCTTCTCGATATTTCTATTAGGAGAGAAGATACGCCATGAATGTGCTAGATCATTCCATGTGACGTCACGGCCTGCCGGGAAAACTATATAAGGAGAGCGCTTGGACGACGGGGAGTGTGTTGGTCGACTGGGATCGCCTTGGATCGCGAACGTCTTTGGAGTTATATCCGCTGTGCGAGCTAGTAAGCTGTTAGACGCGGAGCGGTGAATGTTGATCCATTGGGAACGACTTGAGAGCTTCGTCCGCAGTGCGAGCTAGGGAGCTGGTGAGCTGAGCGCTATTGAAAATGCAGTTATTGTCGTTACTAGTTATTTGCTGACTGTTTGTGTTGTTAGATAACAAAGTGCTGAACTGTTTTTACCTGTGAATTGTTGTCTGTTTACATTGGTAATCTGTGCAAGAACTATTGTTTCCTGTACCTGTGTTACGTGTTTTCCTGCATATTTGTAAATAAACCTTTATTCTCCATTATCCTGCGTGTTGGACTGTTTACACCATACACCCACAGTAAGACTTTTGCAACAATATTAAGTCTATGGCGCTGAAGGAATTCCAATTCTAATGGGCTCAAAAATTCGGTAACATCATTCACTGTGGTTTCAGGACTTAATCTAGATAAGAAAATAGCCTTCCTCCTCGGCATTTTACTAACTATTTTTAGACCAGAATTTTTTCTAGCGCCATTGATAACACCTTTCGAACAGAGTTTTCATCATAAATGCATGACCTATTACTTTTGATTTACCTTCGGGTATTGCTGAGGGAGTCTGAGCCACAGAAACATAAGTAGAAATATTAGTTTTCAACTCAGCATTGATAATCTCCTGCTGCAAACTAGGCGTTATGGATGGTTGAGGTTGATTAATCTAGTTGGTATCGAATGATAGACGAATAAGCCTAGAAATATCATCAACTTTTCCATAAATGCTCTTCCGGAAGGCAGTTAACTCATGTTTTAATTCGATAAATAGATCATCACTGTTCCAGGAGGTTCGGCTTCACAATTTTTGTCAGGAGCAAGGAAAGAAACTGCCTCGACATACAAAATTAATATATCCGCTTTAAAATTCAAAAAATTATCTTTATCCTTTATCCGATTTTTTCTCAGCAGTTCTTGCATACCATTATGTTTTTTCGGAGAACATTTCACCTTTTTCTCCTGCTCGAAATCCACTTCGTCAGCTTTTGGTGCCATTGTTGCTTAGTGACACTCTATATATTTTTAATGTTAAGATAGAGTAAATTTTTTTTCTTCGATTATGGTTCCAAAATTATCGCCAAAAAACACCAAATTTCCTAAATCAAAAGTATAGTACACCTTCACAGTCATTTTTTACCATACATTATAAATGACATCCTTATGTCAAGGAAGAATAATACCGTTTATTATTTATTTATTTATTTTGATGAGAGAGCAATTGTTTTCCCTTAAATACATGAATTAACATTCAAATTACCTAACTGTTATACACAGAGCCTTTTTTTGAGTAAAACAAACAACTCAAAACCACATTAAGGTTTCATTGTTCTTTCTTTGGCGCAAATCACTTTCTAAATAGTACCTCGTTACCAACAATTTTTTTTCAATGAAATTATGAAGGTTTTATTATTCACCAACGGATACGCATGAGCGCTCTCTGTCTATGAGCATCCTTTTCATATTTCCTAGAGAATAAAGAGATGAAAGTAGCATAGGAACGGAAATGATAACCCTCGGGGTTTTGGTGAGCTATGACAAACATGAATGCAGCTATCGTGTTTTCTGGGGTGGAACAGATTGTTACTAATGGCCGGAAGGATATTTACGACACGTGGCTATTAAATTAGATATGAATTTGAAGAATCCAGTACTAAAAGCTTAAACACAAGGTATGTTCGACTTCGTGTAAAATCGCAGTTCTCAGCCTGCTACTACAATGGTGTCGTAAATTAAAGTAACAAACACAATTTTCGCAATTACTCGAAATAGCTGTCTTAAAAATTGTTTCATATATAATTTGGCGAACAGCAAATGTAACGTAAACATCATCTGTAAAATCGCAGTTCTCAACTTGCTACTACAATGGTGTCGAAAATTAAAGTAACAACCACAATTTTGGCAATTACTCGAAATAGCTGTCTTAAAAATTGTTTCGTATATAATTTGGCGAATTGCAAATGTAACGTAAACATCTAGTATCTGTTAAGAGGAGATAGATACATTTCTCAAGTAAAAAGTGAAAAAGTTACCCTTTTCTGTGATTTCTGTATTTCGTCTGTAGAATTGTGTTTCTTCCAATAAAAAAGCACCAAGATTGCTTGATTTCCGCTTGATATTAAGCAAATGGTGTGGCCAGCTAGGTAGCCGGACCTAAATCCCAAAGACAATGTTTCGGCACTTTAGTAAGAGCATTGGAAGAGTTCAATTGCTTTCCGTCATTTTTCAATCATTAAAATCCTCTCTGTTAGTTTTCGAAAATGTTTAGATGATGGATGAAAATGGAGATCCATTGGTAAGTTCGAAGTTGGCCAGTTGTTTTAAACCGGCAGCGCTCAGAATGGTAAAAAAAAGTATATTCGCTTCCACAGCATGGTTTGATGATCAATACCAATGAGTACCAATACCAGTGAATATTTTGAGTGGTGGGGTATTCAGGAATGGAACTAATTCTAAACTACAGGTTCCGCAGTGAAAAGGCGTTTAAAAACCCGCTTCTTACCTCTCTGGTACTGTATTATCGACAGCACTTTCTTCCCTTCACAAACCATGCAGTGGAAGCGAATACGCTTTGTTACTGCGCATGCGCAACAGCGAGGGAAGGGCACCGTACTGATTTAGAAGACGTACTTTAAAATGTTTACCACTTTTTCCTGCATTTCCTCTAAATATTGAAAGCTCTAAAAGAAATGCTATTAGATTGTTGATGGATTTAAATATCCATCCTACTGGTAGATTTACTACTTTACATGTTCATTATACTACTGGTCTGTTGTACTTTCAAGGCATAGTTAAATTTATAATTACAATAAAACTTCTCAAAAGCTAGACATTCACGAGCGTTCCGTCCCACACCATTTGGAGTTCATCACTCCAAAACCCGTAGTCAATGCCAAAATCTGATGAGAATTGGCATGGTGAGGTCGAAATGTTTGAATTTTCATCCTCTCTCGTTTTCCATTCGGCGCGCGGGGCCATAAAACTGAAATACGATTGTGGATAAGGAAGGAGCGAGCCTCTCTCACAAAGCGAAAACCACAAAATGGGGAAGGGGAAGCTCTTTCGGGAACATGGGAGGGGTTGTTATGCAGAGTACGCCTGGGGATTGAAGTGATCGGTTGTGTCGTTTGCATGGAACCACCGTGAATGACCCACCTAAATAGATGGGCTTAAAACTGGTACGATGTGGAGCTATGCGCCCAATGGTGTGGAACGGTACGACCGTCAATTTCTAGCTTAAGAAGTCACCTTCTAGATACTTAGCGTTCTTTCCTCTTAACGATAGATTTTGTTTGGCGCGAAATTTTTTAGCTCATAGCCAAAATGTTTAAAATAGCTTCTATTACCGGCCACTCAAGCCCCTCCTAGCGGCCAGGTTGATTGCTATCTCAACTTCAATAAAGAACATTACATTCGTCCCTTTGACCTTGCGGCCGATTCCATCGAAGAACGTTGTGTTAGCGGGTCTGGTTCACGAAATCCTACGCTGACGGGTTGGCAGCGTAGGATTTAGGGCGGAGCGGGAGGGTTTCCCGCTGTCATGGCGTGGAAGTTTGGAGAGGGGGATGGCGGCTCAGATTTTATCCTCGTCATCTCACCCTAATCATAATTACGAGGTCCGTCCCAAAATAGCCATCATTTTGCAGCAAAACGGGACGCAAATATAACTAAACTAAGCTAAAATTAAACTGGCCTTGGGCATTTTATTAAGAGAAAATGAGGAAAGAGAGAAAAAAAATCATACACTCAAGAGAAACACCGGAAATTTGATCGAAATCATTCCTCTACCGGGATTGGACATTCAAGAGTTCGTTTATGTATTTCAAGCAATGATTCAAACTCTGGCAAAGAAGTTGTTGATATTGTGATGTATTTCAGCATAGTATGAAGAATCGTGGAGCATTCTTTATCAAAAAATTTATTGGACATCTACCACAGCACAAACATGCAAAACAAACACATACACTTACATTACAAACGTTACATCATTCTTACATCGAATTCCAAATTCAATCTCATTATTCTTTTCCGTTGATAGGCAAAGTTAGCAAAAGACAATATATCGTTGCCGAACTATTTTTGTAACCTTTAGAAAAGAATTAATGCCAAACGATTTTTTTAATTAATTTCTTTTTCAGCCAAACGATATTTTTAATTAATTTCTTTTTCAGCCAAGCGATATTTTTAAATTAATTTCTTTTATGACCAAACGATTTTTTATCCAATTAATTTCTTTTCTTTAAGTATTTTAATAATTCTACGCATATATATATTTGTTCGTTACGAATATCACAACTTACAATGGTGTGCAAAAATTAAGGATCATTTTGTAAAAAGAGAGAAATCTGCAATTATGCAAAAACTATGGTTCAAAATAAATTGTGGAGAAATGTGAAACATACAATCGAGTATCGTATACATTTTACACTGGGGATTCAATCACTAGGGCATTTAGGGGACCAACCAGAAATCGATGAAGGCTTAATATGCTCATTGCTTACATGCAATTTCGTAAAAATTGCATGAATATTCGGAAAGATATAAGGGTTTATTTTAAAAATTCCAAAATTGCCTGCATGTTTTTTGTTTATAACATGCAGAGTTTTCATTCAAATTATACGAAACTTACAGAACACTCGACAATACGGTACAGAACCATCGTAGTAAAATTTGAAGTAAATGCATTGAATATTAGAGGAAACATGAGTATTTGAACTAAATAATTTTTTACTGCGCATGTGCGAAGCGTAGTGTAATGTTTCTTTTATAACTTCAAAATCAGATATATGGAGCAACTCACAATAAAATTCCAGTTGAATCCCATTGAAATTTAGAAAGATGTCGGCATTTAAGTGAGGTGAATTTAAATTTCTCTTTGAGAGTAGCTAAGAAGTGAGGGTTCTTGCACAAACTGCTATGTTATAAACTTCAATCGACAAAATGCAATTTAAATTATGCATTTAATTCATAAGTGTATATGGGTATTCAAGATATTCACCTTTCCTAAAATTCAATGTTACTGTTGATAGATTCAAGTTTCCAAAGAATCTATTTGTGGAAAACCCCTTATCACTTAGTTTCTCTCAAAGAGAAATTTAAATTCATCTCACTTAAATGCCGACATTTTTTTGAATTTTAACTGGATTCAACTGAAATTTTATTATAAGTTGCTCTATATATCTGGCTGTAAAGTTAAAAAAGAAAAATTACGCTACGTTTCGCGCATGCGCAGTAAAAAATATTTTGTACAAAACTCAGATTTCTTCTAATATACAACGCATTTAATTGAAATTTTGCTACAACAGTTCTGAAACGTATTGACGAGTGTTCTGTAAGTTTCGTATAATTTTAATGAAAACTCTGCATGTTATAAACAAAAATCATGCAGAAAAATTTTGGATTTTTTAAAAGAAACCTTTATATCTTCCCGAATATCCATTTTGTAGCGGTTACAATTCATTGCCTTCTCCTTTTTACTTTCTCGTATACGAAGTATACAAAGAGAAAGTATTGTAATCGTCAAAAAATTCGAACTCGAGATTTTGACGAATCTCCACGTTTTAGACCTCCCTGATTCCGAAAAACACAATTTTGGAATTATGTCTGTCTGTGTGTGTGTCTGTCTGTGAACACGATAACTCGAAAACTATTAGAGCTACGGGGATGAAATTTGGTATGTGGTCTTTAAACATAATTTGTAGGTTTCTATCAACTTTTGGACAAAATCCGTCAACGGGAAGTCTGTCTGTCTGTATGCTCGAGGTCATGCGAACGCTGTAACTCAAAAACTTGAAAGGCTATATCGATAAAATTTGGTACACAGTTTTATCGTCATGAATGTAGGTCCGTATAAAATTTTGGGCCAAATCCGTCAAAGGGCTGACTGTCTGTCGGTCTGTATAATAGCATACTTGTTCAACTCCATGCGCATGCGTGAATGCCTGTGCAAAGAAGGGATACTCCGAAAACTTGGCAGTTTGCCAAAAACCAATTCTGGCGGCGAGATTTTGTAAGGAAACAAACATTTAGAGCGTCTCGTTTTACTAGCGTATTGGAAGCAATCTCTGCGCATGCGCAAGCTATTCAGCGAGCAAGCTATTCTCCTGTTTTCTTCTCCGCACGCGGAACTTGCATTGCTCGAGTTTGATAAAAAAATAAATATTGCGAAGTTTTAATACATACTTATCTTTTTGAATATGATTCTTCACCTCAATATTTTACTATCACTATAATCAACAATGAAAAACCTTCTGATAGTCATTGCTTTCTGGGTTACAGTTGGTTCGAACTTTTTATCAACGCAGGGGGAAGGGAAATGACAAATGTTTGAAAAGTATATGAGAAAGTTTAGGGGAGGCCACTCCCGCTGGTTATGGTAGGTGGCACTACTAGAGCCACCCAGGTTTTTCCCATGATGCCTCTCTCTCTTCTTCTGTGTACTTGTGTTGTGTTGTTGTTCTCTGTCTTGCGTCTTGTACCTTTTAATGTACTGTGTCGTGGAACTTAGCCATCTAATAAAAACGGTTCCTGAAATTGTATTAATTCTTCAACAGCGGCATTCCATATAAACATGAGTCTCGTCCCTCTACAGTGGCGCTCAACGTAAATTTTTGATGGAAATTGAAAAAGTGTCAACCAGACACTTGTCATAATATTTTATCCCGCGCTGCGAAAATAGCATTAATTTTTGGTAAAGCATCGACTCATCTCGACATACTGTGTTTCTTCTGCATCCTGATAAATTCTTTTAAGAAGATCGGCCCATCCGACACTTCTCACCATTTTTCCCGCCCCGAGAAGTAATTCTGTTTTGGGAAAAGATGGCATCGGTAAAAGTTGGAATGTACAGTGTTGCTCTAACACGATATGAAAATTTTTGTTTGTTCTACAGTGTAGTTTTAAAAAATTGCAGGTAAGCAATGAGCATATTAAACATAACCATTGATAAAATTTGCAAATGATTATCAGCTGTCTGTGAAACGGGACGAGTCGAAATCCCTTTTCGTCTTCACCAATTTCTGATTGGTCCCTTAATTGTCCTCGTGACTGAATCGCCAGGGTAAAGTGTGTACGATACTTGATTGTATGTTAAGCGATTCTCCAATTGATTCGATGAATTCGATTGATGACTATGATTTCGAATCATAGTTTTCATATTAATTGCAAATTCCTCGCATTTTACGAAATTGCAGGTAAGCAATGAGCATATTAAGCATAACCATTGATAAAATTTGCAAATGATTATCAGCTGTCTGTGGAATGGGACGAGTCGAAATTCCTTTTCGTCTTCACCAATTTCTGATTGGTCCCTTAATTGTCCTCGTGACTGAATCGCCAGGGTAAAGTGTGTACGATACTTGATTGTATGTTAAGCGATTCTCCACAATCGAATGAATTCGATTGATGGCTATGATTTCGAATCATAGTTTTCGTATTAATTGCAAATTCCTCGCATTTTACGAAACGGTCCTTAATTTTTGCCCACCAATGTACGTTGCGACGATCAGCAAACGAAACTTTCATATCATTATATATAAGGAAAATTACCCATTCCTCAACAATTACTGAAGAAAAGATTCGGGATTTATTTTTAGAACTAAAAAATTAAGAAAACAAGTTACCTTCGAAAGAGCTAAATCCAAGCAAACGCAAACAGTATCTTTTTTTCAAAAGAAATTAGAAATTTTCGAAGTACTTTTTCCTTCAAATTTACTTTATCAGAAATAACGATTAGGATTTGTTAATTTTTTATTCATTTATTACCCACGCCGACCCATTCACCCATAGGGTATGGAGCGTTTAAGCGTTCGGCGCAGAAGAGTACTAGTTATTAGGGTTTGTTTAAGAGGAGTTGGAACCCTAAGTCCGAAATATTAAATGTTAATGTCTGTTATAGATTCATGCTTACAATTTTTTATGCAAGTAAAGTACATTTTTCTCATTATACAAAAATGATTTTTAAAACAAATTCAAAAATTTATTTTTTACAAAATTCAAAAATTTATTTTTTACAATTTTTTTTTGTGTCAGAACAAAAAATGTTAAATTGACCACTTCGATGTACCTTTTCTCAAAATCTGTTACAGATTCATGTTTAAAATTTTTTATAGAAGTAAAGTACATTTTCTCATTATACTAAAATGATTTTTTTAAAAAATTCAAAAATTTATTTTTTACAAAATTCAAAAATTTATTTTTTACAACTTTTTGTGTCAAAACAAAAAAATGTTAAATTGGCCACTTCAATGCACCTTTTCTCAAAATCTGTTATATATACATGTTTGAAATTTTTATAGAAGTAAAGCACACCTTTCTCATTATACTGAAATGAGCCTTTGGTAAAAGATTAATTTTTTATAAATTTACAATAGTGACATAATAGTATATTAGACATAGTGAAACTTTACCCTATTTTGACACAAAAAATTGCAAAAAATAAAGTTTTCAATCTTTTTTAAAAAAGCTCATTTCAATATCATGAAAAAGGTGTACTTTACTTCTATAAAAAGTTTCAAACATGCATCTATAAAGGATTTTGAGAAAAGGCACGTCGAAATGGCCAATTTCACATTTTTTGTTTTGACACAAAAAAAATTGTAAAAAATAAATTTTTGAATTTTTTTTTAAATAATCATTTTAGTAAAATGAGAAAGATGTACTTTACTTTTATAAAAAATTTCAAACATGAATCTATAACAGATTTTGAGAAAAGGTACATCGAAGTAATAGGGTTAGTGTTCACGGACTTAAGGTCCCAACTCCCCTTAAAACGCATTTTTTACTTCCAACCTGAAACCCCTTTAGAGCGGACACCCCTCTGAGCTACTAATTTTTCTTGTAACGGAACATGGCCGATGTAGAGAAGATCCACTGTATAAAGTTATATTTTCAAGAATTGCCTTTTCGGAGTCAAGAAGGTCTAAAGCTCCGACAACTACAAAAGCCTTGAGGAAAAAATATTTTAACGATTACAATGCTTACTTTTTCTACTTCGTACGCTAGAAAGTGAAGTAGGAAGAAACCTTAAGAAATTTGCGAAGTTCAATTTTGGTTGAAACTTCATGAGGTAATGCCCGCATGTCTTGTTGACACACCTGTGCCTTAGGTGAGAAAATTAACAGCTAGAACACGTTTCGCATGCAAAATGGGGTCAGTAGCTGCTTTGGAGTGAAAATTAGAAGACAACGACAGGAGGGGGCGTAGCTCAGATGGTAGAGCGCTCGCTTAGCATGCGAGAGGTACCGGGATCGATACCCGGCGCCTCCATTTTTAAAATTTGAATTAGAGTTTTCACTTTCAAGGATGATAATTGCCTTTAATAATAAATAAAAATAACGTCGGTCGAAATAGGAGGTTGAAATTTTGCAAGTGGTACTTACATCGAAAACTTTGGGTCCAGAGGTAGCCTTGTGGTGGCCTGAGCTCGGGGCCAGAGGGTTCCAAATTTCCAAAATGATTATATAATCATGTCATTCGGTTGTAGGATTATATAATCATAATTGCAGATACGTATCAAATTTTCGACCGAATTCTTCAAAGCGGTGAGTGTCTGTCGAACTGTCTATTCATATGTATATGAACGCAATAGCTGAAAAATGCAGCAAACTATACTATACAGTGACCTCTCACTTATACTGGCTCTCTTTTATGCGCGTTTTTTCGCGGCCCCGGCCAGTGATATAGGAAAAAAATGTTAACTCTTATTCATTTATGCACCGCACTAAAAATGCACCTCTCACTTATGCGCGTCGCAAAAATTTTCTTACTTTAAAATGGTTTTTTTTCTTCAGCAGAACAAAAACCCTTTTTGTTCTGCTTCTAGGAATGTATTCCCTTGCCCTTCCCCTATTGTTCAGATTCCAGGAATGCATTCCTATACCTTATACACAGGAGAGTACGTGGGGGTTCTTGTGATTGACGTCAGTAAAAGTCGCATTTATACAGCAGCCAATTAGAGAGGTTAGTACGATACGTACCACGTGGCATTGATCGCTAACGAAATAACCATCTTTGTAGTTTTGGTTAGATGGTTACCTTTTAAAATGGAGGGAAACTGGAGACATTGCAGCTGAAATAAATGGTGGTAAGGAGGATAACGATGATGAAGAAGATGCGGCAAAAGTTTCCCCAACACACACAGTAGCGTTAGAAGCATTAGAAACTCTGTTTGATCATTTTCAGTTCAATTAGGGAAGTGAAAGAACTTTTTCACGTCTCGATGAACTTGAAAAGACTCTTTTTGAAAATTCACGAAAACAATCCTCGATTATAAATTATTTTGTGAGAGAATAATAGGAGTAGAACGAAATTTGGGTATGTAAGCATTTCCACTTTCTTTGTGTTCTTAAAAAATAATTAACGGAAGTTATACACGTATATGTATTTTGAAACTTATCTTATTTACATTTTTCAATAGTATATACATAGTATTAATTAACAATATATGCACACTGTATTGATGTTTCACTTTTAAGCTCCCTTTTGTGGTTTTTCACTTATGCGCGTTTTTTTTCGCTGTCACCTGCGCCCACGCATAAATGAAAGATCACTGTATGAGGATTTTAGAAAGGGATCTTCACTCCCAAACTGTGGATGGAAGTCAAATTTTGGACCAAATCGGTCAACGAGAAGTGCTTTTGCAAAATGCATTTCCGGTTGTCTTCAATATACAACGTTGAACGTTAAAGCTGCCGTATTGTGGAAGTATATGAGAAAACAGACTGTATATTTGGCCCAAACAAACCTTTAAGCCTCACATGCTGGTAGAAGATTTATTTTGCTCAATTTGACGGCCATATTACAGGTCTTCCAGTGAACCTGACAGAAGTTGCCAAAGCGTCATTATAATTCAGTCTTTCGGTGAGAGATAAATAAACTGTTGTGCACATTTTTGTATTTCAGATCCATTCTTTTATATCAGTTTTGAAAGCACCTTCTTTCCGTTAATATTTTTTTTGTTTAATTCTGCCGCCCCCCCCGGCAATGAATAAGGAACTTTTAAATAATTATTATAAAAATACCTTTAGGGTTATTCATATTATTTGATTATTTTTGTGATTATACATCCTGTTGATCCTCCCTTTTGCATCGAAAGGATGTATAAGCTTTTTCTTTATGGTTCAAGTCAATATTTTATCGAATTTATTTTCATTCTCCGACGCCACCCATTTTTCACTTTCTAATATCTGAAGTATACAAACAGAAACTATTGTAATCCCCAAAATATTTACCCTCGAAATTTTGACGAATTTCACGTTCCAGACCTCCCTCAGTCCGAAAAAAACAATTCTGGAATTTTGTTTATCTGTATGAAATGTTAGACGAAATCAGTCAACAGAACACGTGAACACGATAACTAAACCAGCGGGAGTGTTCTCCCCTAAACTTTCTCGTATACTTCCCCAAAAAGGTGCCGTTTTCCCTTCCCCCGCGCGGCTAAAAAAAATTCGAACCTATTGTTACCCAGAATCCGATGACTACCAGAAGGTTTTTCATTATAGTGATTGAAAAATATCTAGGTAAAGAATTTCAAAGAGATGCGTAGCGATTTTCCTCTCTTACCGGCTCAAGGACAAACTGGCGTAATTCGCTACTCCGTAATGAAATTCCGTTCCGTTCTTCCAGTACGCATGCGCGTGGAGATAAAGGATTCTCTTCGAAAGTAAATTATATAGACCGACAGACAGTCAACACTTTGACGGATTTGGCCCAAAATTTTATACGGACCTACATTCATGATGATAAAACTGTGTACCAAATTTTATTTATCTAGCTATTCAAGTTTTTGAGTTATAGTGTTCGCATGACCGCGGACAGACAGACTTCTCGTAGACGGATTTTGTCCAAAATTTTATAGAAACCTACAAATTATGTTTAAAGACCACATACCAAATTTCATCCCCGTAGCTCTAATAGTTTTCGAGTTATCGTGTTCACAGACACACAGACATACAGACATAATTCCAAAATAGTGTTTTTCGGACTCAGGGAAGTCTAAAACGTGGAGATTCGTCGAAATCTCGAGTTCGAATTTTTTGACGATTACAATACTTTCTCTTTGTATACTTCGTATACGAGAAAGTAAAAATGCACCATGTATAGCATATGATTTTATCATCAGAACTGTTGATCTAAATGAAATTTTAGACTAAATCCGTCAACTACTTGAATCTCTGTCGGTATATCTATTCGTGCTTGTCAGTCGCAGATTTAGAGTCGCAGAGCCAGTATGAGACCACAGGCGCAAAATTGCTTTGACGCCCACTCCCCCATCCAATGTCGCAAATTAGCCATCGGCATAAAACAAGAGTTCCAAGCTTTTTTCTCTCGCGTACCCCTTGATTAGTCATTTTATTTTCTCGTACCCCTTGCTGTCGTATCCTTTTCAGGTTTCCCTTTGCTTTCTTTTCCTTATTTAGAGAATAGGCTTTAGAACTTGCACAATTTTTGCTTTTACTCTTCACACGAACTTTGGGAAACAAAATTCTGTAACTTTTTAAATCCATTATGTTTTCTTGTATCCGCCATTACCTATTTTGATTTCGCATACCCCCAGGGGTACGCGGACCATAAGTTGGGAACCTCTGGCTTAAGCCTCGGTACCACGATGAGATAACCCTCAGATTTCGTCCGCGGTTGGCGTTATTTCCTTTTGTCAGAACGGGAAGATTCGATGTCGCTCGGGGGTATGTAAGTACATCTGTGGTTACCCGCGATGTGGCGGTAAATAGCTCAGACATCAAAGGACCAGATGGCGCGAATTCATCCGCTCACTAGAGCGCTGTGGAGATATTTGCCAAGTCCACAAATACGAACTTCAAGCGACTCGAAGTTTGGCCAAGCCACACGCCGTTTGAACAAGGCTTTAGAACTATGATGCACGTCGAATAAGTTTTGAAGCCCCTAAATTCTCAAGGTACGAGGCGAGCACCTCTAACACCTGAACGAAAAACCGCCACTGGTGCTTATGTGAACGCGATAAAAATTCATGCATCTACCACGTTTTAAAAAAGAATACGAGGTATATGCATGGCATTTCGAATGAGCTGTTGCCACCAAAATTGTAAATAAGTAACAAATTTTTGATCCAGTTGGTCATAGAGCCGACGTCCAAAAGAGCATAATCGATTCTCTTCACTATAAAACGAATCTAAGCTCAAAAAGCGCTATATTGTTAAATAGACGAGAAGACGTGAACTATCCCACTGATTTGCTATTGTAATCCTCTTTGCTATTTCAGTTCCGGGCCCCGCCGCCGGCGCTTACTAAAGTAGCTCACGCCGTATATTGAGAGCTATTGAGATAAGGAAGACAATATTATCTTAATGAATTGTATAGTTTGGATTAGATAATACCGTTTATTTTTAGAGAAGTCCCCTTCTCAGCATTTTGCTTATGAAAATTGAAAACATAAATTTCAATACGTGCTTCTTATCAACTGAGCTTTTAACACCAACTGTGGAATATCGCGTCACAAAGAAAATAATATTATGATTGAAGATGTTGAACTATTAGACCGAGCCATCCCGAAAACAAGAAAAGGAGTTGCAGATACCCAATCGAAATCAAGTCCAAGCGTCATGTGTTATCAAATAGAATGTAATCAACAGTTTCGTTCAGCTTAATCTAAAGTTAAGAGAGGGCCACAACAAAAATTCTATTTACGCGAAAATTCGAATTAGGAAAAACTCACCACAACCAGTGGGAGTGGCCTCCCCTAAACTTTCTCGTATGCTGCTCAAAAATTTGTCATTTCCCCTCCCCTTGCGTGGATAAAAAAAATCGAATCTACTGTAATCCAGAATGCAACGAATATCAGAAGGTTTTTCATTGCAGATTATAGTGATTGTAAAATATTTAAGCGAAGAATCATATTAAAAGAGATGCCTATGTATTAAAACTTAGCAATATTTATTTTCCATCACACTCCAGCAAGATACGCTGTTATACCAGCGAGCGAAAACACAAAACAGAAGATAAAACATCTATTACAAACTCCGTCTCAAGGACAAAGTGACGTAATCCTCCCGCTTGGTACCAGAGATTGCTAAGTACGCATGCGCATGGAGATCAGTTTTGAAACGAATGCTTAACAAGTATGCGATTATACAGACCGACAGACAGTCAACTCGTTGACGGATTTGGCCCAAAATTTGATAGAAACCTACAAATTATGTTTAAAGATCACATACCAAATTTCATCCCCGTAGCTCTAATAGTTTTCGAGTTATCGTGTTCACAGACAGACATGATTCCAAAATTGTGTTTTTCGGACTCAGGAAGTCTAAAACGTGGAGATTTGTCAAAATCTCGATTTCGAATTTTTTGACGATTACAATACTTTTTCTTTGTATACTTCGTATACGAGAAACTAAAAATGAATTCAGCAAGAGAAAACGATGATTTTTTATGCAGTTAATTTTTTTAGATTAAAGTACCGTTTTAAAGTAGCACGGGAGTATGTGAGGGAGTACCTCATGATTTTTAACCGTGGTCAGATGACGAGGAAGACATGAGCCGGCCCCCTCCTCACCAATCTTCCGCAACTTTAGACAAAAAATGACAGTACAGATTAATTTTCAACATTTAAGAGTTTAATAAATAATACAAAATTAGTAAACAAACGATAAGAACTGTTCATAAATAAAATAATAACAGTTGAAAATTTTAAAAAATTATAAATTAAAAAGTAACAATTTCATTAAATAAGTAATTTTAGTAAGCAAACAGTATATAGCACTTTAAGTTCAACAATTCTTCAAAAAAAAAAAACCATCAAAATAAACAATACGATTCACATCTCACGATTTTTTAACCCCTCAACTGAATTATTTTCTTTGCTATCTAATAAGATGATCGTTTCTCTTTTGGAAAGAGGCTGTCGTTTTCTCTCATCTCAGAAGGCATATAATACTTGAGATGTTTATAGATTCTACGTAATTTTTTTTGTAAAATTCTAAAGCTAATTAATAATTTAATTTTAGTTTTAAGACTAAAAATGCGATAATTCGATGCACGAGACTTCTCGGGCTTTTAAGTTAAGCGGTTAAAAAAGTGGAAAATTCGTATTCTTTTTTGATGCACTGTACAACAGTCAAGTTCTTGAATGAATGAAGGGTCTTCCCTAGTAGCAAAATGTCATCGGCCGTTGAAAGGCCTTTCATCGAAACCCGATCACACAAAGATCGGCCGATGAACGGATTTTTATCGGATAGGGATGAATTCTCATCGGGAATTGCTCCGAAATGTCTCATCGGCCATAGATCAGCCGATCATCGATATCGGATGAGTTTTACTAGCCGATACGATAGAAAACCGAGCAGTGCGGTTTCATGGCGATGAATTTCCGATAACTTTCAGATGAATATACAAACAGATTTGGATGTGTGTACGATGAAAAATTGGTTGTTTAAATAAATGGTTGGATGTTTTTTTTAATAAAAAAGATGTCTAATAGATTTTAGGTTGGAAAGATTTTGGCAATAAGCACATGGATATCAAAAAATACCCAATTAAGGTAAATGCTCCAGTAGTGGGCCACTTAAGGGTATTTCCTCAATTATCATCTAAACTTTTGAGAAGTATCACTAATCTGTATTTTTTTATGGTTGTTCAAACTTTTATCTAAAATAATAATCACCTGAAACTGACAGTCACTGAAGGCGCAAGATATGAACGTATTTAACTAAAGAAAACATTTCGGAAATAAAAACAATTTTATACTATTTTCAGTTTTGTCTTTCATTTACCAAAATAAATTCGAATTATAGAAAATATTTTAAAATTATATTAACAGGAAATTCAAGGGACCAAAGAAGAGATTCGAATTATAAACGAATTAGAATTAGATAAGTTCCACCTTATTTAGCGACGGTGAAAGTCTACTATGGGAAAGGGTGTTGTTACAAAGATGCAATGTCGCTTTCCTGCTTCGCTAGTCTTATAGTTGGGGAGGGAGTTTTACAGGGGTAAGCATGGAGTGACGGACAGCGGCCAGGCCTGGACCCCTTGACCTTGGCGACCATTTTGGCGACTTGGCGACAAATCGAAGATACCCAAAAATGCTATTACTTTCTCGATATTTCTATTAGGGGCCGAGATCCAGATTTTTCCTGAAAATTCTATGTGACGTCACGGCCTATCGGGGAGAGTATAAAAAGACCGCGCTTGAATCACAGTGTGTGTTGATCGACTGGAACGACTTTGAAGTTTCGTCTGCAGTGCGAGCAAGAAATCTGGTGAGCTAACCGCTATTGAAAGTGCTGTTATTGTCATTATTAGTGATTTGCTGACTGTTTGTGTTGCTAAATCTGAAACCTATGAAATGTTGTCTGTGCAAGATCTATTTTTCCTGTAACCTGTGCTACGTGTGTTCCTGCGTATTTGTGAATAAACCTTAATTCTCCGTTATCCTGCGTGTTGGACTGTTTACACCATACACCCATAGAACGATTTTTGTTACAGTATACAAATACAGCAAGTACAAGAAAGAATAAATTGAACAGACTGTGTCAGCTACAAATTTGAATGGTGACAGCGTGAGTTTAGTTTAGTTATATTGACGTCCTGTTTAGAAAACAGCTGGGTGAAATGGGAAGGTCTAGCCAAGACAAAAAGTTAGAAACCGGGGCTGATCCGGCTACTCTAACACATCTGTGGTCACTCTATTATTTACTCTACTAAATAAGAGATGAATAACGGAGATAATTAATATGAATCCTAAAGATTCAAAATCCTTTCCAACCATAGGACTCACAGAGCAGGGAAGTGGTATTTACGGATTCATAGCAGTATGTATATTATGATACCTTAATCTTTTGAGGAAATTACATTAGAAGTTGACTGTTACCTATTTTTTACGCTGAGTGCTGTATCGTAGTGACGAATGTCAAACCTCATGGCTTATATAAGCCAAAACACTTTAACTTTACAGGTTTTCCTCTCCTGACAATAAGAATAATAAAGAACACTACAATATTTTCGATAATTTAATAAAAAATACAATGAAATAACTAGCCAAAAAATGTTTTCGACCGCGCCAACGCTACAATTGCAAGTGGAATGACTAGAAAAGTGGAAAATTTTCGAGCCTGTCAAGTCAGAAAGCAATGTTGTCACGATTTTATTACTATTTTTTTAAAACGAAAATTAAGATCAAACGGTTGTAGGGATTTTAAATTAAATCAAGATTTTTGGTCTCCCCCCCGGGGGGGGGGGCTGCAGCCGGATAGCCACTCCCCTGGATTCGCCACTGATGTGCCACTCTCTTCAACATTCAACAGAGTGCACATGAGTTCCCTACTTGTATCTCACTATACGTGTACCTGTCTCAATGAGACCAGGCCACTTGAGATCTTTACTTAAGCTTCCAAATGTGTCCTGAAAAAAGAATTACACCTTACGTTGGAGCATCGCTGAGAGAACTGACTTTCTAGCTTAAAGCAAAAAGTCGACTTGCAAGGAAGGTTGAAGGAGGGTCCTCCACCTTCCGGCCAGGCCCTCACAGGGTTCAATGGACCGACCTCTCTTACTTTTTTGTGGGGAAGTTCGCAACAATAGGTATTGTAACGTCTTGCAGTTATGCTTAAAAGAACATTACAGCTATGTTAAATTTTAACATAATTTATTGATAATTCTTCTGGAGTAAATATAGAGTTATATACAAATATAAAAATTATTAATAATATAATAAATTAAGCCCCAAGGCGGGGTGTCCATTCACCGATAAGAAATAATTAGCGGGTTTCGCTAAATTGTCCAAATCGGACCTTCGTGGAATGCGACCACCAGTTTGGCTGTCGGGATGTCATCTCCTCTCTAGTTTTTCCCTCCAGATCTTATATCGCAACAGAGAAGAAAAATCCCTTTGCGCTCTCACGGGAACACACTTGTCAGCACAAAAGCCACCTGTTTAGGAATGTTGCCTATGGTGCAATCGGTAGATGAAAGTCGGTAATGAAAAGGCAGTAAGTAGCCCGTCAAAAGAGGGGGGGTGTATTCCCGGTGTTTGAAGGACCGCCAGCATGAAAGGTAAGGGGAGGTGTCTATTGTGCAGATGAATCTGAAAGTGACCAGTGCCTGGGAGCGCACACACCCAGTCTTTAATCAATGTCGGAGTAGGGCATACGTCACAGTATGCCATAAAGTTCGTTTGCAATTGAAAATAGTTGTAACTTTGTAAACACTATTGCGTAATATTTTTGTTTACATGAAATAGACAAAAAGTGTACTGGAATAGATATCTTATCTGGAATAGAAGTTACTAGAAAGGCGGCGAACTTTTCAAAGTAATTTATTTTTCCCACGAATCACCGAGATTGGCTGGGAGTACATGGGGAAGAAAGAACTAAAAATATATATGGGGGCGATATAAGGGAAAATGAAAGTAAAATATAAATGAAATTAAATGGTTTGATTGGTGAAAACATTTAAATCGTTGATTTTTATGAGTGGTTTCATTGCGTGACTTTTCTTCAAGAGACGGAGGCCGCCTGTTTAATTGAAAGATTTTTTATTCAGAACTGAGTGAAGAAGGAAAATTAAATCATGCGGCTTGATTGGTGTTTTTTATTGAAAATATATAAATCTTTATATTTTTGATTAATGCGTGACTGATGGACGAGTGATGCCGCCTTGAGAGTTGAAATATGTTTGATGAGATTGAATAATAGTGACATTTGCAGACCTTTTGATTTGTAGCTGTTTTTTTATTATTATTTTGTGTTCATATTCTTCCTAGACTCTGTTTACTTAATAAAAATTGATATTCAAATATCTAAAGCGTAAATAAAGTTTATAATGACTTATTTTTCAACTTAATATTGTCTTTCATTATTTTGACTTTTAAGTGTTAAATTGTTTACATTAATGAGAATAATTATGAGACAAAGGTAGATCCTGGAAATATTAAGTTAAGTATTAACTTTCTATTCTGATTCGGATAAACCTAATTCTAATCATAACAATATGTGTGGCGGAAAGAATCTGCAGAAAGGTTTAGAAAATTAAGGAATGGTACCCCGTCAAAATAGCCCAAGCCATAAGAACT
>BGPR01005155.1:3436-49280 GCA_013235015.1 Araneus ventricosus | reverse complement strand
GATTTGTAGGGAATTTTACGCTCTTTAATTTCTTAAATCAATTGTAATTTGAAAACTGAATAGTTTTCCAGATATTAAGGGAAAACTAAAAAAAGGGGATGAAATCTATGATGGCGTAGCGAGCTCGCACCTCAGGACCTGGCACTTTTAGTATGTTCATCCGAAGCCCCTCACGAACTAGTGTACCAATTTTCTAAACTATACGATTTAATGTCTTTTTTAAAACCCTTCGTTGACTGGACTATCAACTAAGAGTTTTCACAAATCCCGCCAATTTGAGACCAATTACCTCAAAAACTATAAAAGCTTGAAGAAAAATAAAAGCATAGATTTGTAGGGAATTTTACGCTCTTTAATTTCTTAAATCAATTGTAATTTGAAAACTGAATAGTTTTCCAGATATTAAGGGAAAACTAAAAAAAGGGGATGGAATCTATGATGGCGTAGCGAGCTCGCACCTCAGGACCGGGGACTATTAGTATGTTCATCATAGGCCCCTCACAAACACCTGTACCAATTTTGAAAACTATATGAATTAATGTTATTCACCCCATTTTGGACTTTCGTTGACTGGACTTATAAATGCATGGGTGGAAACACTCCTACGAAAAATTCAAAAAATACATCTAAGGAGACAGTTTCGAAAAAGGGAATTCCCCTCTTTGTTCCGCTGTTTTCTTTTGTAATTTTCGTCTGCTCATTGCACTGAAATGATACAATTTAAACTTCATTAGTGGTAAAGCCTGCCTCCTATTTTTGCTGCCCGATTAATTGATTCGATTTGATTTAAGAGTCAAAAATCATTTCTTTATTTACCTTGACATCTTCTAAGGTTAAAAATATTAGAGAAAATATGTTTACTCAGGTTTTAAGCTCATCTCGTTTACTGTAGGTATAATTAAGGTAACATTTTTTAAAAATATTTTACGAATTTGTTTTTATTGTACTTGGTATTAAAATAAAAGTCATTAATATTAAGATAATCAAAATCAAATCGCACACTAACATACTTGTGGTACTAAGGGATTCAAAATTCATAACTTCCCATTCTTTTATAAAATTAAAACAAATTCCATTTGTCAAAGTTAAATCTGGATAACCCCAGCCATTATCTGACACAAAGTTTGGCGGAGAATTTTATCATTACCTATTAACAAATTATTTTAAGGTGGCGAAATCAATAATAGCTCTCCCACGAACGTCTTCGAAATCATAATTCCAAATTAGTGACCTCGCATTGAAGTCTCCCAAAATCATAACACTTTTTTTATTATTAAAATTACTAAATTCATCAATTAATAAATTAATATCGTCGTGGGGGAAAAATAAACACCAATAATTTGAAACTCGAAATCATCAAGTTGCGCTGGTATGGTGCGGAAGTTTGGATCGAAGGGTTCCAGCTCAGGTGCATTCCTCGTTATCTGACCGCGGTTCAAAATTACGAGGTCTGTCCGAAAATAGCCCTCGTATTGCTTCAAAAAGCGTTAATATAACTAAACTTAGTTAAATGTTTCATTCTTCTCTTATCAAATTTTAGAAAATGTCATCGTTTTTTAAACTTATAGATAAAATTCTATTTTTTTTTTAAACGTTGGAATTGAAAGAGCAGAAAACGAGGAAAAATGAGAGCAATTGAAGGAATGTTGAAATCAGAGTAACATGTTCGTTCATCTCTTAGCAATAAGAATGTAGTAATTTCATGAAGAAAAATGATTAATTAGATTAAGAAAAATATATGCGCACACCCACTTTAAGAAATCAATCGCTTTCATAACAAAACAGGAAATACTGTCGCGTTCTTTTCCTGCGAAAAGCCGATTCGAACAAGATGCTTTCGAAACAGTTTTTACAGTCACTCGACGAGCGTATTCGAAAGGCAAGTCAGATGAAGTTCAGCGCATGCGTGGAAAAATAGGTTCGCAGTTTCGAAAAAGGGAATTCCCCTCTTTGTTCCGTTGTTTACTTTGTAATTCTCGTCTGCTCATTGCACTGAAATGATACAATTTAAAATTCATTAGTGGTAAAGCCTGCCTCCTATTTTTGCTGCCGATTAATTGATTCGATTTGATTTAAGCGTCAAAAATCATTTCTTTATTTCCCTTGACATCTTCTAAGGTTAAAATTATTAGAGAAAATCTGTTTACTCAGGTTTGTTTACTTTGCTCTCTAGTCAGTTTCCTGTCTCATCAGTTTGCGTGAGAAGGCATCATATGAATTAATTTGAATTCGATGTGCTAATCAAATGCCTGCGGCTGTGTTCTGTTATAAATACTGGATTTCCTAACCGATAGTGAAATAATTTCACTCTGAACGAAATTCAAAATTTATTTGAACTGAATTAAATCGCATCGCAAACATGCCATCGACTTTAACAGCAGTTTTTTTCATTGTCCTTCAACTTACACAGGTAATATATTACTTTTCAAAATTTGTTTTAATATTACTGTTTATATATATTTTTATTATTATTGAATTAAATTTTGCATATTTTTTGTTGAAATTTATTCATCATATTGCAAAAGTTTTTTTAAAAATTTTGTTTAATTGGATTCTATTTACTTATTGATTTCATTAATTTGTTTTGCTGCAAAAGCATTTCTTTCTAGAAAAAAAATTAGAATTATTATGAAATATTAAATTATGTTCAATATTTGTGTTGAAATCTCTGTGAAAAAATATATTTTATAATATAAAATGTATTAAAATACTTATGTGTAAATATTAATATTATAGGACATTTTTGTGTATGTGTTAAGATTTTCATAAAGTTTATAATTCCATTAAAATAAGCTTACTTGTTTGTTGCACTAAACAGAACACTTATATTATACTAATTAATACTTCTAATTTTTACAAATATTATTAATACTTACATTTTTTACCAATTTATTTAATACTTATATTTTTTACTAATATAATTAATACTGCTATTTTTTACCAATATTATTAATACTTATATTTTTTACTAATATAATTAATACTTATATTTTTTACCAGTATAATTAATACTTACAGTTTTTACAAATATAATTAATACTTATATTTTTTACTAATATAATTAATACTTCTATTTTTAACTATTATAATTAATATCTATATTTTTTACTAACATAATTGATACCTATATTTTGCAGGATTGTGAAGAAATTTTTAAATATATATTTAGATACAGCAATTAATTTATTAGTCTTTGCAGTTCTTACATGTTTAGAACATAATGAATCACTGAATAAAAGTTTTGTAGTAAAACATGGGGATGAAAGTATATTGTGAGAAAAAACAGTATTTTCAAAGAAATCAGTAAAATATATA
Source organism: Araneus ventricosus (assembly GCA_013235015.1). Classification (NCBI taxonomy): domain Eukaryota; kingdom Metazoa; phylum Arthropoda; class Arachnida; order Araneae; family Araneidae; genus Araneus; species Araneus ventricosus. The sequence continues at coordinate 45,965 of BGPR01005155.1, read as the reverse complement.
AATAACTTTTTGGAATATGCGCTGTGCATAGTTTTCACTTAATTTATCTTTTCGAAAAACGTTCTAAAATTATATTCATTGCCTTTGTTTACTTTTTCCAATTTATGTTTTTCACCTTTCTTTCTTTCTTTTTTTAATATGCAAATTTAATATTCCATTATTTGATATCCCACTCTCCTTTTCTTTTCCCTCTTTTTTTTTCTTATAATACTTATTATGAAACAGTAAAAACTAGGATTCTCTTATATTAATATGGCACTCTCTTCCAATTTCAATTTGTAATTGTATTTGCAATACAAATTCCCAACAATAGCGAGGTCATTAGGTGAAGAACTCTTGAGTTTAAACACTCCGTTAACCCACAGAACCATCACCATCTTTTTCTTATTTATGTATTTATTTGTAATTAAGGGCTAATAGATTATCTTTCAAGGAAATGACTAGGTGTTTATCCTGGCTCGACTTAAGAACATGGTACGGTCCGCCAAGTTGAATTTTTTTTCCTCGCCAAATGTGGTAACCTTCTTCATTTTGTTGGCAACCCTAAAACTTTGCCAGAATTTCTAATTTGTGCCAGAATTTCATAAAATTCATGCTAAATTTCAAACAATTTTATGTACTATTTACAATTTTATGTACTATTTCCAATTTTATGTACTATTTACAATTTTATGTACTATTTACATTTTTTGCCACGGCTGTCATTAGAATCGCCGCCATCTTGAAGCCATCCGAGATGGCGGATATTTGGCGACTTTTTGGATGGTTGGCTCAATTTCCCAGTTTGGCGAGAAACCGTACCATGTTCTTAAGTCCTTTATCCTAAAATTATCAAGCACATTTTCACCTTAATATGCTGGAATAGAAAATTAAGATGGTTAGAAACAGTTGTCTCTCTTCTTTCAAAAATCCTTATAGGTTAGTTGTACTAATATCTCATTATTCAAATAAGAAATCAATTTGTCTTCCATATTTCCATAGTATTTCAATTAATTGTACTTATAATATTTAATTGTATATTCATTTAAACTCATTTTATCTTTGTATAGGTGGAGAGAAAAATGGTTATTCTTTTCTATTAATTTTCTGGCATATAATGAGTACATCTAAGCATCCCTTTCAATCTTAGGATTAAAAAAATGTCTTGAGTCTTATTAATTGATGAAATACAAAGTTTTTCGTAAGTTAATTTCTTTAAAAAATATTTTACAGAATATTGGCTGTTATGCAGAATGTCGCTGTGGAAAGAAATCAAACATATGGGTAAGAAATAATGATTTCTTTTTATGATATTTTTCTTGCAATTTTATCTTAAACAAATATCATTTTTGCAAAGGCTTCTTCAAATAAATTTCAGTAGAGGAATAAAGTTTCCAGTTGTTACAAAATATACCTAAAGGACAATTGTCACTTATATTATCAATCTATATATTTAAGATAATTTCATGAAAAAACCTCCACCGAGTCCGCCAGCCTCAACCACTCGACCGATTTTGACATGGTGTCTGGCGTCGTTTGATTACATATCTAGACGTCATAAGCTTTCATATGAAATAAAAATTGTCGAAATCCGTCGAGTGGTTGTTGCTGGCGAACTGTCCAAACGATTTTCCCCATAGAGAATGTACAGTAGGAAATAGATTTTTTGATTTCGTTCGACAATGGGGGACGGGCGACCTTTGATTACATATCTAGACGTCATAAGCTTTCATATGAAATAAAAATTGTCGAAATCCGTCGGGTGGTTGTTGCTGGCGAACTGTCCAAACGATTTTCCCCATAGAGAATGTACAGTAGGAAATAGATTTTTTGATTTCGTTCGACAATGGGGGGCGTGGGGGACGGGCGACCTTTGATTACATATCTAGACGTCATAAGCTTTCATATGAAATAAAAATTATCGAAATCGTTTAGGTAGTTCGGGCTGTGGAAAATTATTTTAAATATATAGATCTCAACAGTTCCATCACAATGGCGTGTCAAAAATATTGTAAAATATACCTATTGTGGGTGATGGAAACTGTTTAGTTAGGGCGATTTCATTCTGTATTTATTGATATCAAGACTTTTATGCCGAAATTCGTGAAAAATTTATACAAAACATTACAACTAGATTAGGTTTATTGAAGGATTTTACAATTTTAAAGGAATCTGTTGTCTACAAAGAATATGAAATCTACTATGGTTTTATGGCCTGTTCCACTGATCTTCATGCAGTATTTAAAACTGAAAAAAGTAGTGTCTGAGAGCTTCGAAGCAGCGAGGTGGCACGAATAGTGCTGAGCAGTGGCGAATCCAGGAGGGGGGGGGCTATCGGGCTACAGCCCCCCCCAGAGCCAAGCCTTAATTCTTGATATTATTTAAAATCACTACAACTGTTTTTTCTTAATTTCCCTCTTTAAAAAAATAATAAAAACGTTTCAACATTGCTTTCTGGATTGGACAGGCTCGAAAATTTTCCTATTTTTGTAGTCATTCCACTTGTACTTGTAGCTTTGACGCGGTCGAAGACATTTTTTGGCTAGTTATTTCATTGTAATTTTTTTTAAATTATAGAAAGTATTGTATAGTTCTTTATGATTCTTATTGTCAGGTGAGTCAAGTCTGTAAAGTTAAAGAGTTTTGGTTTACTTTAGCCTTGAGGTTTGACATTCGTCACGACGATACAAAATTTTTATGCCCCCCGCCCCCCCCCCCCCGACCCGAATTCTAGATTTGCCACTGGTGCTGAGCAAAGTGGGTGCTGGCCGCGAACTCGGCAGGAGTGCGGCGAGAGCGGCTAGTTAAGTAGTACAACATCTATATCTGCAAAACTTGATCTGAATTATTAAAAGCAATTTAATATTTGTAAAACAATGTGTTTCAAACTTAAATACAAATTTAATGAAAAATTAAAGAAGAGAAATAGGTGGGAGAATTTCATGAAGGAGCCTTTTAACACCTGGGAAGAATTTTAACATCTTAAGAGAACAAAAAAAATTTTAAGTTTAAATTGATTAACTTTAGTCTAAAATCTCTTCAAGAGTATAAATATAGCCCAGAAAAGGCATTGTAATTTTTAAAAAAAATGCATCTAAGCTTTCCAAATAATTTAAAAATATAAGCAGAAAAGATGAAATAGGTAACATTGTACTTGTAGAATAGATAGCAGATGCATGTTCTCTCACAAAAGAGAATCAGCACCTGTTGTCAGATAACAGTTCTTATTTAATTTGCATGATCAAATAAATGCACATTCTAAAACTTCTCTACCTTGATTTTAAAAAATGGAAAATAATAGAAGCTGAGTGACGAAACACAACTTCTGCCTACCTTCCGTTTTAGGCAGGGTTGTTGATTTTTTTGATTTAAATCGGATTTTTTTGATTTAAATCAAGATTTTTTTTTATTTTAATGATTTTTTTAAAACTATATATATATATATTTAACATTTGTATATTAGACAATGAGGCCTACAGTCATAGAATTATATATATATAACAACATAACAGTAATTAAGCTCTACTTTCTTTTTAAAAAACAAATTTTTTAAAAACTATTTCAAGCATGTAACAACTATTTTAAAAAATATTTGCGAACTAAATATAAAGAATAATATACTTTTGAAATATAAGACAATTTTATTAAGGGAAAAAGGAAAAATATAATAAAAATTACGTTTCTTGACTATAGATATATTATTGTGTGTTAGAATATATAAAATTTTTAGATATAGCTCTTCTGGTCAAGCAAATTTTGCACAAGTGAGAAGCAGGCTCTCTTTTACATGAATTGCACCAAAGGACTGGAAATCCTGTTCCCCCTTTTCAAAAATAAGAATTATCCTTCTCTACCCTTTATTGGACAATAGACTAAGAATGTCTTGGGAATGTTTCAATCTTGCAACAACTAAATAGCATACTCTTCTCTTCTCCCCTTTCAAGTATTTGAGTTAGGGTTTATTTCATCTTGACCTTGAGAATAGACTTCTTACTAAGCATAAAAAATTAAAGAAACCAGTAACTATGTGACAAGTCACTGAAATTTTCTGAAGTAACTTTTTCTAACCTGGACTCAAAAATGTTTTTTTAAATATAATTTACACATCAACCATTCTATGTGCTTGTTATTTATAATAAATAAAGTTTAATATTTATTTAAGCGAGAATTTCAAGAAATCCAAATGGAAAGGATACATAAAAGTGACTATTTTTCAAAAAATTCTCAAAATTCAGTAAATTACGTTAGACGTAAGAAACAAAACTTCATTAGAATAGAAATCATTTTCCCTTTCCGATGGTGTATCTATTTTTTTCTTACAATTATCCAAAAACATGCTATTGAGAAATTAGAGGAAAAAATCACCCAAAACAACACAAAACATTAATTAAAAATTTTTCTAGATTAAATTTTAAAGGCTTCGAGGTGCATTGAGTCACCGTCAGCTGTGTGCCAAATTTCATGACTATAAGTGTGATAGATTTGTCTGGATATCGCGCACACAAACATTGCCTTTTATGATTATAGATCATAGTTTAAATTGTGCTATGTAGATGTTTGTATTTCTTTTGGAACATTTGTAAGTGTTACTTAATTATCTTGCATTTGAACATTATTGTAATTTTAAAACTTCGTTTTCCCCAACACTATTTAGTTTTCTCCAATATTAAAATGAAACTCAATGCATTTTACTATGTTCTTTCTTTGTGAACATGATCCTTTCACAATATTTATTTTATAAAAAAAGAGCATCTCATACTTTGCATTTTATTGTGTTGCTCATTAGAGTTTTATTTAAAATCTTATTTGCTTGTGTTCCCAAAAATAAAGATATGGAAAGTACCCTAGTTGCATCAATTCAATGAAATATTTTTTTTTATGATTTATATATTCTCTCTTTAAATATACATTTAAAAATATTTTAAAATCACTATTTAAAGATGCACGAACAATTTTATTTCATTAAAGCAGATTGACTTGATATTTAAAATAAAGTGATTTAAATCAGTGATTTTTTTTAAAAAAATCAGTTGATTTAAATCGCGATTTAAATCAGTGATTTTAATCAACTGATTTAAATCGCCGCAACCCTGGTTTTAGGAAAAAAATGTATACATAAATAAAGTCAAATATAAAATAAAACAATAAAAAATAATAAGTGGACAAGGAAAAAAGCTATCCGTTTTCAATTTATAAACAATTTGCAAGTTCGAAAACAATTTCAGTTTAATTTCTTTTCTTCGTCACTTTTATTAACTAAATTTTAAAGAAGAAAGGAATGTGGAGAATTTTCACCCAGATTAGAATATGCTTTCTATCTTTCCTGCATTTAAAAACTGACTAGCATAACTTTCACATCACAGGTAGCGATTTTCCGCTCGCAGGGTTAGGATTTTCTATACAGAACCATTTAATGAAAATTGATATTATTATTGCTATGATTGAAAGATTAACAAATAAACTTTTGTTCGTCACTTTTATTAACTAAATTTTTAAAAAGAAAGGAACGTGGAAAATTTTCACGCAGATTAGCATATGCCTTCTATCTTTTCTGCTTTTAAAAACTGACTAGCATAACTTTCACGTCACAGGTAGCGATTTTCCGCTCGCAGGGTTAGAATTTTCTATACAGAACTATTTAATGAAAATTGATATTATTATTGCTATGATTGAAAAATTAACTAATAAAAATCGAATTTTTGGTACAACATTGACTTATAAATATCGTATTTTTTGCAAGAGCAACTTTCAAAAGTGGTAGAATTACTGACATGATCTTAAAGGGGGTGGAGAGGCATAGTGATTAATAAATAAAATAGGACTGCCTTTTATTAATTATAGGATTAGTTATTTTTATAAAGAGGAACATCTCATTTAAATTTTAAACAAACGAGATGACTGCTAAACGCATTCCAATTTAATTTTTAAAATAATCTTCCATGAAAATTTCCTAAAAAAAACAGGATTACTCTCCTCTGGACATTCACAGTATTCTTCCACAAAAGAATGTGACTTATCAAATGTGGTAAAAAATGGTTGTGCCTATGTGTTATGCAGCGAAACGTTCACGGTTGGTATAAAAAATAGTTCAGAGGTATCAAACCTTTTCTTGCCCACTGACAGTTTGACGCCACTAATTTTTGATGTTTTCTGACAATAACTTTAGAGACTATTATCTAACATGAAAATTATTAAAATTTTCTTTAAACAAAGAGCCATTCAATGATGTCATTTTGATAGTGAAATATTTTTCTCTATCAAACGCACATGTAAAGAAACACTATAAATAATAATATATGTGTTACCGGCAAAGTTTGAAATCCGGCATTGTATATAATGCCTAAAACTAACCTGCAATGTATGAAACGATTTATATTTCCCACATTTCCTAGGCATTCTATAGAATGCCAAATGACAAACCGGCAAAGTATGAAATAAATCGCCGATTTGATTATATAAGAAATAAAGTTAAGTACAATTCAAAAGTAAATTATTTGCTTCCTTGATGTAATAAGGAGATTCACAATTTATTTTGTTTTCTTTAATAAGAAAGGCATAAACTTTGATATGAAAACTTTCATTTTGCTTTACGAATTTTGAATAAAAGATTTTTTAATGGTACTCTTTTATTATATTTTCTAAATAACATTTGTATTTTTGAGGAATGCACGCCTTTTAAATAATAGCCTTATTATGAACTTTTTTTTCATACTTTGCCTAAATAACATTTGTCATTCTATAGAATGCCTAGGTATTATATACAATGCCTAGGAAAAGTATATAATAAATCTCATATTTCATACTTTGCCTAAAAACGCCCGGCATTCTATAGAATGCCTAGATATTCTATAGAATGCCAGCATTTCACACATTGCCGGTAACATGTGTATCATGTTACCTGAATGTGAAAAGGAACATAATCAGTAGCTACTCGTCCAGCAGAGCTGCAGTTCCCCCCCTTAAATTATTTTAAAAGCTTGTATTTCCTTTTTTTATTCTAATTGACTTACTTTTCCATTTTGAGAGTTCAATTATCCACGAAAATGGCAAAAAGTAATAAAGAACGTAAAAGGAAGCTTGAAAATCAATCAAGGATTAAGAGAGAGACAGATCAGAGTTGCATAGAGTTTTGGCCCTCCTAAGGATTAAATTTCGCGCACTCAGTAGGGAGAAAACAACAACCCTTTCTCCGCTTGAAATTACATACATTTGAGCTGCTTTTTCTCCCAGCTCTCGTTTGGCTCGACTTCCTCATTCGGATTTTTTTTCGCTTTTCCTCAGTAGTCCAGTCATAAAGTAGTTTTTTAAATCAAATTCTGGAGGAATTTTAATGTTTTGTTGCTTTATGTTTTTGGGGGTGCTGATTACGAATTTGAAGATTGCTACCAAAATTTTTTGTTGGAATTTTAGTTATAGCCAAAAAATATGAAAAACTTTTTTCGAGATTTTTGCTTATAACTCAAAAACTATCAATTTTTAGTATATCATCGTTAAAAACCAAAATAATCAGCACGAAATTTCCTTCAAATTAGGTCTATGCAACTTTTGCAGCACTGCTTTTTTCTGAACCGCCACTGAACATAATATTAAAAATATCTTTGTAGATATGGGTTATTTTTATGTAATTTTATGACACAATGTGAGTTCCTAGGGAAGTAGCTCCTATTTTTGGATTTTGACCGCATTTAATGTAAAAGCCATATCACACGAGCAAAAATTTGCCAACTCAACTGTACATTCAACTCAAAACTTGGGAATTGAGTTTAATCTGCCGTCTGATATGGAAGTTGGGTTGAGGAAAATGCACTCAACCCTGTCGATTTCTCGCGACATAGTTGACCAAACCTTGTATCTGAACCAATCAGATGAATTATTGACTGCTTTCGTCATAACACACAACGTCATACTCAAAGATGGCGGCTCCCATGAAGTGGTCGTTCCTCAGCTGATATGCATTGCTTCATATTTCTGTCCATCCTCTTTAATTAACCTTCCAGCGGGCGCGCGTTTTCAAAAGATACTTGCATTGCGCATCGTATTACATATTTATATCGTTCTTTTATAAATTTAAGTGCAATTTTTATTTATAAAATCTTTGTTTACTATTAAGCTAATAAACAAAAATAACATAAATAAATGTTGTATTTATTTTTGTAAAACAGCACGATATGTCTTAAAATTTGTGCAGGCGCGCCCGCTGGAAGGTTAATAACGTGTTCAGAATCAAAATAAGCGACAACAACAAACAACCACGAGTAAGATTTTCGCCGAATATAAAGAATAGAGTTATATTTTTGACGGTCGAAAAATAAAAACTGCTACCAACTCTATACCCAACGCTGACAACCCTAGTTCGGTCGAAATTGGGATCAGAGTTGGAGATACAGTTGAATTGGTGGTTGCGTTGTCCGCATGATAAGCGCTTAAGTCTACCATTTTGGTTTCAAGCCATTACGATCCATGCAGTACAGAGGTTTCCAACCTATGGTATGCACACTAGTAGCGTAGCTAGAGGGGGTGGAGGCTCGCCCCGGGTGGCACTTCGAAAGTGGCGGCAAAATCTGACATGCAGGGAAACAATTTTATAACTAACAAGAGCAGCGGCACTAGCTCAAACATTCTGCACATAAAAAATAACTTATGCAATTAATTCGTATTTTCCGACTTTTGCCGGTAAATTACCGGTTATGTTTACGAAGGAGCGATAGTGGACGCACGACCTGTATGCAGAGATCTAGGGCTTCAAACGATGAATTAAACTGTTTTTGCCCATTTCGCTTTTTAGAGAGAGCACCCTCCCCTACCCGCCCTGATTTCTCCAGTCTAACCGCAATTCCACGCACATTCCCCCTCACCAACGCTCCACATACACACGGGTGATTTATGGCTCGCCTCGAAGGATCGTATTTCAATTTTATGACCGAACGGGCTGAATGGGAAACCAACTTTGTTGGAATTCCAACTTCACCGTCTGTCGACGCCAATTTTCATCGGGTTCCAACATTGACGAAGGCATTTGGCATCCCGTGTTCCAAAAAAATTGAGTGGAACACTGGTGAATGCCCCGCTTTACCCCCTTAGCCGTGATCAGTCTGGTCACTTAACGGTTGGTGGGCAAGACCCGGGAATTTTATTAAAGGTATAAAAGAACCCAGATATTTACACTATGTACAGCACAGGCATTTACACTTTTACAGTATTATTTCGTATTATTACTTTTCTTCAGATGTTAATTTTCTTTTCCTTTTTTGGAGGGAGAGGGAAAGATCTGGTCATTTAGTGTTCGTTGGATGAGCTCGCTGGAAAGATGAAGGCTAGGGAGGTTGGAAGAGACATCTACACCTCTGATGCGCACCCATGGGCAATGGGGATACGGGAATGTAATGTTGTAATGACAGAAAGTAGAAAACATAAAGGATTAAAATGAAAAAAAAACAGTTATAGAATTTTTTCCACAAATTCGAGCGAAAACTAAAAGTTATTCAAGTCCAAAAGCCTACTGGGCTGTCAAAAAAGCGGTTATTCTGGAGTCTACGGTGCGGACCTACTTCGTTCCTCAGAATCGCCAACACTTTTCCGACAAGAACGGAGATGAGAGAACATTTGTTTTGGTTGCGCAATGATGTTTTTAACGACTGACATGCGCTGAAATTATTCTTTTCACCGGTGTTTTGCACATCACGCTATATTGCGCCTCGTTTCGATTGGACTGTTTTGTTCATCTCTTCGATGTGATTGGTAGATTCATTCGAATTTCAATAAAACTTCATTTGGAATTCTTCGGTTTGAATAACGGTTCAGTATTGTGTATGTTATTCTGTGTGTCTCGTTTCTCAATGAATAACCGAAGCTACGAGTATTCCGCTATGCTGAAAGTGAAGCCGCTGATGTTTTTATAAGTTAAAAAATTTGCCCGGTGCACGCTTGAAATGCTGCAGGCATTGCGTGCGGAATTTCTCGTTTTCGGAATTTTAAAAAACCTAGATTCCTAACATTAATTGAAAAAGCGTAGCTACTAGTTTCCTGCTATGCTAAAAGCGAAGCCGCTGATGTTTTTTTAAGTTAAAAAAATTACCCGGCACACGCTAGAAATGCAACAGGCATTACATGCCCAATCTATCCTTTTTAGGTGACGCATGCGCAAGAGAGCAATAAAAAGCGCACTGCACACCCAAAACAGCATTTGGCGACGGCAAATTAAATTGCGCCGAGAAAAAATGGCGAGAAACCGGTGTGCAAGTGTGCCAAAAAAGCCTACTGGGTACTAAAAGAGAGTACCAAAAACACACTGTGAGAGGAATAAAATACTTAATTCCTGTAACAAAAACAGAAGTTATGGAAAGAACATATTCTTCTTATGCGTATGTTAATAACTAATTATCGCAGTAAGCTTGATGCAGCTCCAGACATGAGTTTATGTCTGCCTTCATTTGAACCTAACTTTATAAAACAAGTCCAAGATTGAAATTGTCTTATATTTGAATAGTTTTTACCATAACTTAATGCGAAATTATTTCAACACTATTTTTATTTAATAGGACGTGGATCTAACACTATTATAACCATCGGGAGTGATCTCTCCTAAACTTTCTCGTTAACTCCTAACACTTGTAGAGAAAAAAATAAGCTTAAAGCAGTAAAACGAACAAAATCCCCTAACGCAGTGGAGGGAAAAATAAGCGAAACGTCATACCACTATTTCCGAAGGTCGTCCAACGCGGAAGTGGAATTGGAAGCCGGCATGATTACCAAAAGGACTGAGTGTAAGATAAAGGAAATGAAATTTGCAATTTGAACGCCTTTTTTTCAACCGATTGACACAAAAATTGGATACAAATCTACCATTAAGATAGGAAGACCACATACAAAATTTCATTTATATAAGTAATTTTGTTAAGAAGTTATTGAGTTCAAAAGTATGCGATTATGCAGACCGACAGACAGTCAACACTTTCACAGATTTGGCCCAAACTTTTATACGGACCTACATTACTGATAGCAAAACTGTGTACGAAATTTTATCAGTCTAGCTATTGAAATTTTTGAGTTATAATGTTCACATGAACGCGGACAGACAGACTTCTCGCGAACGGATTTTGTCCAAAATTTGATAGAAACCTACAAATTATGTGTCAAGACCACATACCACATTTCATCCCTGTAGCTTAATAGTTTCTGAGTCATCGTGTTCACAGACAGACATAATTCCAAAATTGTTTTCGGACTCAGGAAGGTCTAAAACGTGGAGATTCGTCAAAATCTCGAGTTCGAATTTTTTGACGATTACAATACTGAAAACAGTAGAACCTTGAAATTTGCACAGTTTAAAGGAAATGGACTTCGGTTATCTCCCATGAAATTTCATAACATTCTGCTGAATATTTTTTCATTTGTGACAATTTTTTAAATTCTTCTCCATTGTTCTCTATGGAAGAATCTGTCGCAATCTACTCAAGAGATGAAAATAGCTATAAAAATAGTAAAAAACTTTAGAAAATTTTACCAAATGAAGGAAACAGTCTAAAAATAGGGATTATTGAATTTTAGTAAAGTATTTTTTTAAATTTATAAGTATTTTTTTTATCTCAAACAGTTCAAATTTTTGCTTATTAATATATGCTTTGGAGGATAAATACCAATACCTCTCACGATAGTTCAAAAGTGAACGAATTTCATGAGTATAATACAAATGTTATGTGAATAACATCAAATCTTAAAACAAATTACACAAAAATAATATGAGAACCACTTCTCACAATTCATTAAAAATTTTCTTTTTTGTCTCGTTAACTTCTCAACCATCTTTATTTCAGACTTATCCAAAATGAATGATTTTTTTTGTTTAATTTCATTATAAATTATGTTATACTGTATTTCATTGTAACATGCTGTATGAGTTCTTCCTTCGTATATTTCGCAGAAGAATCACTTTTTTTTCAAAGAGACGCCTTTTGAGCAGAACTAGCTGAGAGACTGAAAGGGAAAGTAAAATTCCAAATTAGACCGCGCATAAACGTAGCTAAAATTTATTTTGACTTTGTCTCGAAGGTAAATAATTTATTATCCAACAGAAATTCCAACGCACAAAACCAGCGGGAGTGGTCTCCCCTAAACTTTCTCGTATACTCCTAACACATGTAGGGGAAAAAAATAAGCTGAAACCCCTAACGCAGTGGAGATAAAAAAAAAAAATAGCGAAATTTAGTCAGTTCCCCGCAAACTCGCTCGGATAAAAATTTCGAATCTGCTCTGTTCCCAGAACGCAACAAATTTTGTACAGCACACGTTGAAAGGACAAAACGGAAATAAAATAATCCGAGCAAGATCAGAATTCGCCAAAAGGGAGAAAAAAGAACCAAAAGGGAAGAAAAAGCGCCAAGCAGTAGCCGCTGACTATTATGCAGAAAAGATTGCGTACAGTAAACATGCGCGTGGAGATCAAAGCTTAACAAGTATGCGATTATACAGACCGACAGACAGTCAACCCTTTGACAGATTTGACCCAAAATTTTATACGGACCTACATTCAGGATGATAAAACTGTGTACTAAATTTTATCCATCTAGCTATTCAAGTTTTTGAGTTATAGTGTTCACATGACCGCGGACGTACATACAGACAGACTTCCCGTTGACGGATTTTGCCCAAAATTTGATAGAAACCTACAAATTATGTTTGAAGACTACATACCAAATTTCATCCCCGTAGCTCTAATACTTTTCGAGTTACCGTGTTCACAGACAGACATAATTCCAAATTGTGTTTTTCGGACTCGGGGAGGTCTAAAACGTGGAGATTCGTCAAAATCTCGAGTTCGAATTTTTTGACGATTACAATACTTTCTCTTTCTCTGCAGTAAAAAGATGCAGTCCAAAATATTAAATATTTAAAGAAAAAAATTTCCATTTTTTTAAGCCTAATATTGCTCCAACTTTCACGGAAAATTATACATCGAATAAAGCTTGAACGATATGAAATATCAAATACACACCTTTTTCTTCAATACTGACAGAAAAAACAAGTATCAAATAAAAATAAGTCCCTTAAAATGAATTTTCTTGAAATAGAGCTCGCATACAATCACTCCGAGTAGAATCGAGCATTTGGGAAACGTTTCGCTTTGATGACGTAATAATAGGGAGAAATTCTGAATAATTAGCACCGAATTTGTGATTATTTAGCATCTCTGTAATATAAACATTTATTTGAATTATGATTGAAGGTGATCTTATGATGTTAGATTTTTGTGTTTTGGCGCGCTAGATGAGCAATCCGAACCACTGCGGTGTTCCGGCTCCACTGCACTCCTGATTAATACAAACAGTTACCTTGAGCAATGCTTAGAGTTTGCAAGGGGTTTTCGAAGTTGCGCCAAGACAGTGATGAATCCAGGATTTTGATCTGGGGGAGGCTGAGATCATAAAACATTTTGTATCGTCGTTACTAATGTCAAACCTCTCAGCTTATGTAAACCAAAACACTTTACAGAACTCACCTGACTACATGAACTATAAAGAACACTGCAATATTTTCGATAATTACACAAGGAAATAACTATCCAGAAACTGTTTTCTACTGTGTCAACGCTACAAGTACGAGAGGAATGACTACAAATTTTACTATTTTAAATAAAATCAAGAATTTTTGTTTAACTCTGGGGGGTTGCAGCCCCCTGGATTCGCCACTGGCATAAGAGCATCAATACATCCCTGGCATGTCAGTGCATAGAATCGCGGACTTCCTGGAAGATTCCCGGTGTATTTTGTCCCTTTCTTTGGATAATAGTTTCTGAAGTCCTTAACGGTAAACATCGAAGTAATAAAACCAAGAAACAATAAGGTCAAGCCGTAATTGGGAAAAGCAAATTTGAATACTTTTAGAGGATTTTTATGGTCGCCAAATCGAGAACGTTTGATTGTATAACATCTAGCAAAACGATTTTTGGACCATTGTTTATTATCCGTCCACCACGAGAACTATCGCCGCCAAATTGTCTAATTTACGGCGGTCGCTATAGCGACTTGTTACGCTAGGGGAGATCCATTTCGAATAGAAGGAATCCAACGGAAGTCGGAGTTTTTTATTCTTGACGCCAGTTTGTGGCGGAACACATTTGAATGAACTTCTACCTACTAGAAATTGATTCTTCCTACGATAACCTGTTTCTATAGCGACCGCCGTAAACTAGACAATTTGGCGGCGACAGTTCTCTTGGCAGACAGACAGTGTAATTGTAAAGTTCTCATTATTATTTTACAGATGATATAAAAATTACTAAGTTTAAAAGAAACATGTAGTTGTAACGTTATAATAACTGGATGTACAGAGTGATTAAAAAAATGGGAGAAACGTTAATAGGTCGAAACATACGAAACCTAAACCGGCTCGCATTGGTTTGCCGGATCGGAGATGAAAACTATAGGCAGTAGAGGACGCATAATATTCAACATGACGGGACGAGCAAAAACACAGAAGTTGTGAGCCCATATTTAGGATTCATTTTGTGAAGATAGCTTACGGTTCTGCTATACGAAACTCTCATAAATCTGTAGAGAAACTCGTGACCAGAATTGCGACCATTGCTCCTAACCCGGCAATTCATCTGCAGTCCATACCATCCGTTTGTCCCAACACTGGTTTTTTAATTTCTCGTATAATACGAAGAGAAGAGAAAGTATTGTAATCGTCGAAAAATTCGAACTCGAGATTTTGACGAATCTCCGCATTTTAGACCTCTCTGAGTCCGAAAAACACAATTTTGGAATTTTGTCTTTGTGTCTGTGAAAAGTTTTGTGGTAAAACATGGGGATGTAAGTATATTGTGAGAAAAAACAGTATCTTCAAAGAAATCAGAAAAGTATATACATAACTTTTTGAAATATGCGCTGTGCATAGTTTTCACTTAATTTATCTTTTAGAAAAACGTTTTAAAATTATACTTATTGCCTTTGTTTACTTTTTCCAATTTATGTTTCCCCCCCCCCTTCATTCTTTCTTTTTTACTTTCTCGTATACGAAGTATACAAAGAGAAAGTATTGTAATCGTCAAAAAATTCGAACTCGAGATTTTGACGAATCTCCACGTTTTAGACCTCCCTGAGTCCGAAAAACACAGTTTTGGAATTATGTCTGTCTGTGTGTCTGTGAACACGATAACTCGAAAACTATTAGAGCTACGGGGATGACATTTGGTATGTGACCTTCACACATCATTTGTGGGTCTCTATCATATTTTGGACAAAATCCATCAACGGGAAGTCTGTCTGACTGTCTGTCTGCGTTCATGTGAACACTATAACTCAAAAACTTGAATAGCTAGATGGATACAATTTGGTGCACAGTTTTATCATCATGAATGTAGGTCTGTGTAAAATTTTGGGCCAAATCCGTCAAGAAGCTGACTGTCTGTCAGTCTGTATAATCGCATACTTTTAAAAATTATATCTCATAACCCCTTTGCCTTAGATAAATAAAACTTGGTATCACGGATGCTAACATTAATTATAGATCTGTGCCCAATTTTCATCTCAATAGGTGAAAAAGAAGGTATTCAAATTGCATATTCAATTTTTTTACTTTTGAACCGAATCCGTATCTCCACGCGCATGCGTACTGGAAGCATTCTCTGTGAATGATATTCAGCGGCCTGGCGCTTTTTTCTTCCCTTTTGGCGAATTTGATCCTCTTCGGATTATTTTATTTCGGTGTTTTTAGTTGAGCTGGAGAAACTTGTTGCGTTCTGGGAACAGAGCAGACTCGAAATTTTCATCCGAGCGAGGGTGCAGGGAACTGACTCGCTATACGAGAGTTTTTGAGAAATGAGTATACGAGAAACTTTAGGTAAGGCCATTCTCGCTGGTTGTCCCACTCATTCAATTCAAGAAATCAGGCAGGTCCATTCATCTGAAGTTCCGCTGGCAGTAGGGGAGAGCGATCTTCTTTCCCCCTTTACAGCTTCTCTTCGATCCCTCCTATTCTTTCCTCCACTCCGCAAATTTCAGATTTGCTACCCTCGTAGCAGGGCCTCGATGTAGTCAAATAGTTGGAAGTGCCGACTACCCTTGCGAAAGGTCCCACCAAAGATTCGGCACACGAACTGCCGGAATTTGGTTTGGTTGGAAATCCGACTTTTCAGGCCGCTATGCTATTTTCCATAGGTTTTCGACCTTGACGCTTGTTTTTTCCTTGCCGCGTCCCAAAATTTCCATTTCGGAAGAGATATGAATGGCCTGCTTAACGTGCGCGAGTCGCCTGGTGTGTTCGAGAGATTTCTTCAATCCTCTCCCCCATTGGCACTGAGAAGGGGGAACTGTTGAGGTTAGCAGTCGCGCCATTGAACATTTTTTGTTATATTTGTGGCCTTGTACATGTGAATTTATTCTTTTTCTGCTATTTTTGCGTTTTCGCTCGTCCCATTCACGCTGAATTTTATTTTCATATCCAACCCGGCAAACTGTTACGAAACTTGCTAGGTTTGATGTGTACTAACGCATCTTCGCGTTTGGCCGATCTGTTTTGAATCACCCTGTATATGATTCTTGTAAAAACACAATATCTCCATATAAATCAAAGATGTGTTGAGTTGAGATTGAAATGGTAAATGAGCTTCATTCGATTAAAAAAATAAAGCATAATATTTATTTGAAGCTTACCGGTGAAAATAGTAATATTGGTTTTCATTTAAACTGTACACATTCAACTTTTGTAGCTTTGACGTTATATATTTCGTTAAAACATAGTAAAGTCCCATTATAAGTGACATTTTTTTCTGAAAGTCAATGCAACACTCCAAAAACATTTTTCCTGTTTAGCGGAGAGATTTTCCATTTCAAAATTCTGCGAAGAACTAGAATGATATGCTTTGCCATTTGTAATGGCTTTATTCATTTCGTTAGTTGCGGACATTTTCATACGTTGACGTCATCTCCTAATACTTGTGTAGTATTCTCACACTTTTTATGGAAATTACTATAGAAGCCATTGGTTACATGTTTTTAGAAGTTGTCACCTGTCAAGTTATATGATAAAATTTTGGTTTATGATGAATTATCAATAATGTCATGCCCATTTAGTGGAAAGAAAGCAATTACTCTTTGGCCAATTAAAGATTTATGCTCTTTATGTCTAGGAAAATTGCTAATTTCTCTCTTTCTTTTAGGATTCCGTTAAGGAAACTGTTAGTGGAGCATCAACAAGTGAACTTCTGAGTAAGTAACGGCGTACTTTCATTATCTTAGCTGTTTATATGAAATCAATATATATATATATATATAATCGTCTTAACGTGCCCGTGAAGGGGGAGGAGTTAAAAGTAAACACGCCCTTTGCTCTGCGTCTTCAACGAACGCGTAAATCCGATTTCTGTTATGGCGTCAAAGAACTCGGACATGTTTTCCGAGTTAGCAGTTTTATTTCTTTTTTTATTTATGCTGATTCATTACCCTCATTTCAAGGATCACTGTGTATCAGTTGATTGATTCACGAGTTCGGTTTTTCGTGATATTATTATTAGAATACTTTCGTTTATGTTAAAAGGGTTCTTTCTATTTCGTACTTGGAATTGAATATTTATATATATAATTCTGCTTCTTAGATGATTTAATATGAAATAGGAGTTATACGAGAATTAATTTATTTTTAGGAGATCTTTTTGTTGAATTATGAAGTACCGGAGCATTTTTTGTTTATTTATTTTGTGTAAGCCTTTTTCTCTCTGAATATTGGGAAATGTTATGGGATCTTCAAAGTAGCGGACGGACGTTATTGCTGAAGCTTGCCAATGTGCATGTGATTTGCATTACATCTTTCGTGAGTGAATCTGTTCCGAGACACGGTTGGCGGGCTAAAAACCCGTCTTAGACGGGCACAAATCGTCTATTTTAATATTTTCCATAGCTCCAGACTATAATCATTGTATACAGTAGGGGATATAAAATTTGCATTTTGTTTTGAGGATATTTGTTTTTCTATCGTGTGTCCAACGGGAAAGGAGACTAACTAACTGTTATATCTAGGGAATATTTTTATTACAATCGACGTGCAACATGATACGTACACATAATTGTCATTGGGGTAAACACTCTGATCCTAGCATTTAGGAAGTGAGTCGATGGCTTTCATGTAGAAACTCCTGGGTTGCTGACCGATCCAAGGTGCCCTGTCACCTGTGAACCTTTCACCTTCGAGTGTTTTTTTAAGTGCTCGAAATTATGGCAGTCACCTGGCTAGATATTGAAGCTGTACGGAGAAATGTTGCGGAACTTTCCATCGAAATTTTGTTTGCAGCTTGAGGATCTTTTTGGCCACTTATGGTCTAGTCTTTTCCTCGGGCAACAGTATCCCTAATCTTTCGAAAGCCACAGAAGTTCCGATTAAAAATAAATATTTTTTGGCTACAAAAAACAAACGCCGTTTGCAGACAAAATTTTTTATTAGTATTGTTTTTGCAGGAAATCAATCCATTGGTCAATATTTATCTGTTCATAAAGACTCTTTCAGTAATCCACCAACCAACAGACGGCCTCGAGGAAGCGGTTGTCGGTGATTGGCCTAATATGATGAAATTCAAAGCTTTATAACTAGGTAAATTTTAGTCTAGTCGAACCTAAAATCGAGCCTATTTTCCGACCCGGTTTTTTTACCCGGTTATTGGATCTAAAAAAAAATAAACAATTAAAACCGGACAAAAAATAACAGTAAAAAACTGATTAACCGAAGGAAAATAACGGTTTTCGGTTTAAACCGGTAGGATTTCCCCATCCCTACCGCAGCCTCAGATTTAATTTTTAAAAGAGCTTCTGAAAACTCTTTTTCACAACTTTTCCTATTCGTAGAAATGGTCACCCTATGACAACCAGTGTGGATAAAGTAGCGTGATGGAAAAATGGTCACCTTATGACGACCAGTGTGGATAAAGCAGCCTGATGGAAAAATGGTCACCTTATGACGACCAGTGTGGATAAAGCAGCCTGATGGAAAAATGGTCACCTTATGACGACCAATGTGGATAAAGCAGCCTGATGGAAAAATATAAATATTAATAGCAAAATATATTATTTGTTTCTTTA
Source organism: Araneus ventricosus (assembly GCA_013235015.1). NCBI lineage: Eukaryota > Metazoa > Arthropoda > Arachnida > Araneae > Araneidae > Araneus > Araneus ventricosus. The sequence goes on along the minus strand of BGPR01005155.1, from coordinate 26,919 downwards.
TTTTTGGTTGGGTTTAATGACACAAGAGCCAGGTTTGGCCAGGTTGCGCCAAACACCTTGTTTCTTTATGTGTTATTGCTTTTTTGAAAACTTTAACAATTAACTATTTCTATATTTTTGAATTTATTGTATAGTTAAATTTATTTTTTAATTTCTATTTTGGCCCATATCCCTTCCCTGCTAGCATCCAGTGTCCCTCAGCAATTTAGTCACTTTAATAAACAGTGATTTCCAAAGACTCTAATAATTCAAAGAAAACTTTAATATATACATTTTAGTTTCCCCATTATTCCGATTTTTTAAAAAAACAAAAGAATTTTGTTACCTCATATTCAATGAAGGCACTGCACATTCCCCAGAATTATTTATGAGATTATTAATTTATCGGTTAGAAATAATTGAATCATAATTTCGCCATGATTCTGATTTTTTTTTTAAATACAGATGAATTTTGTTACCTCATATTCCCTTGTAGGCATTGCACATTATCCAGATGTATGTGATAAATTATTTATAGGTTTAATAATTTATCGGCTAGAAATAATTCAATCATTCTGATTTTTTTAAAATGCAAATGAATTTTGCATTTAAAAATTACCTGATGACACCGCACATTAGGGGTGTAGTAGAGCCGGAACGCAGTTCCGGCACTGTTTTTTTTTTAAGAGAAATTTATAAGAAAAAATTGTGAAAACGTCCTTAAAACAGTGCGATTTTTGTCACCCACGTTAGAACGTTCCGACACTGCTTATTTTGCGACTGCACCACTGCTGCACTTTCTCCAAATGTATGTGAAGAATTATTTATAGGTTTAATAATTTATCGGCTAGAAATCATTAAATTACAATTTGGCCATGATTCAGACTTAAAAAAACAGTTTTGTAGCCTCAAAGACTCTGAAGGCACTGCAGGTTCTTCAAAAGTAGGTTTTGAATCATTTATCGGTTTTAAATCATTGAATGAAAGTTCATCAATATACTATAAATAGCAGTACGCGCACGGCCTTTCCCGCGGAATCAGGACTTCAACAAAATGAAAAAGAAAAAGGAAGAAATGTCCACAATGACACGAAAAAGTTTTGAAAACAAAATCAGAACAAAAGATACACATTATTGATTTTCTCGCTTATTTTTCTTCGCGATAATGGCATATCATTGACATAATTTTACTTTGATATTATTTCGTTTTTTTAACGTAATGAACTTAATTTTAAAAAAACATACTTTCACATCTTTATTATAACATTATTTCAGGTGCAGTATACATAATGTTTTTTAAAATAAAAATATATATAAAAAATTTGCTTTATTTCAGCATTGGCATTTCATAATTTCACAATTTCAAGTCAGAACGTTCTGGTATTGCTTGCTTTACGACTGCGTCCAGCGGAGGGTATAAATCACGGCTGTTTTTTTCCCCGCCAGATGACGTAGGCAGGGCGAAACGGCGTGGTTCTTCACTGTTGGCATTCGAGAAAAATTCTCTGATCCCATCAAGAAATTAATTTAAAATCGGAGAAATAAAATATTTTAACCGTTATTATTTTAAATCGCAGAAAAATAATTCATTTACTACCTAAAAAAATTTGAAAATGATATCTATATTACAACGTCGGATGCAAGAGTTTTAAGAATTCCGGATATTTTTTTCTTCTTTCTAATCCTTCTGATATGAATCAGATCGGATCCACGAAATCGTTCGCCTTCCTCACCTCCAATACGAAATCCGGTCGCTTAAGCAGGTCATCATACACCAAGGCAACACAGTCAAGTAGATGATATATATTTTTAAAGTGACTATTTTTAAAAAAAATTCCCCCAAAATTCAGTAAATTAAGTTAGACGCACGAAAAAAACTTCATTAGAACGGAAATCGTTTGTTCTTTCCGATGGTGTAACTGTTTTTTTTTTCGTACAAGTATTCGGAGCTGTGCTATTGCGAAATGAGTGCGAAAAATCGCCCAAAACAACACAAAATATTAAATAAAAAATTTTCTAGATTAAATTTTAAAATTCCGGTTTCGAGGTGCATTCAGTCACCTTTACGACTGACTACCTGTGTGTCAAATTTCATGGCTGTAAGTGCAATAGATTCGTCTAGACATTGCACACAGACACACGCAAACATTGCCTTTTATAAGTATATATTGCAATCGATTCACAACTCTAGTAATACAAGATGTCAAACTTGTAGAAGATGGTCGCATTTCCGCTTTGGTCACAATATACTTATCTTTACATCTAGGGCATAGTTCTATAGCTTGGTTCTTTTAACTTAACTTTCCAGCAAGTGTGTTTATGTAGAAGATGCTTACATCGTGCGTCGTTTTACATACTTATATCATTCTTTTATAAATTTAAATGCAGTTTTTATTCATATAATATGCGTTTATTATGGACAGTGGCGGCTCTTCATTAGGGCTGCATAGCTGCAGCACCCTCTGAAATTAATTTTTAAGTTTTTGTTTTTCGTTTTTAATCTTATTTGCTGAAGTTTTCCACTCTCAGAGTTCAATGACTTACGAAAATGCAAAAAAGTAATAAAAAATTGAAAAAAGGTATAAAATGAATCCGTACGAAGAGAGACGCAGGTCTGAGCTGCAAAATAAACTGCCCCCTCCCGAAATCCGTTCAATGAGCAGGAAATCCGGAGTGAAAAAGCAACTCTTTCTTCCTTTAACTTAGACGGGCTGTGGGCTGGAAGTCTACACAGCTCTGGCTGGCACGGAGCCAACTAAACTATAAAAAAGATGCTCTTTTTAATATATTTTTCTTTTTTCCTCACTCTCACACGAGTTGCAATTTCATTGGCTGTTCATGAGTTTCTGTTCGTTTTGCGATGACAGAGTCTAGCAAATAATATTCTTCTAAAACTTTCAAATTTTTAGAGTGTTTCAGTAAAATGTATTTAACGTTTTAGCTGAAAAATAAATTTTCTGTAAATGAGTTATTTGATATTCATTTTTGAAAGAGTGCTATCGAGTGAACTGGGCAAGGAGGTAAGTGTAAATGTGGAGCTCGGATTGTTATTTTTTTTTTTCGTCAGAGGAATCGTCACATCAACATTTACTTTAATATTTGTTAGTAAAACTAACAGAAAATGTCTTATGCTGGTTATTTACTTTGTTTGAAAAGCAGAAAATTTCACGTCTGGATTTGGAATTAAAAAATTTGCCTACTTGGAGATAAAGTAGCTTTTAAAATTGTATTCTCTTGATAAACATTTTTTGCAGCCTTCCTCGTTCCTGAGCTCACGAGCCGCCACTGAGTACGGGGCTAATAAAGATAGATTTCATAACTAAAAGTTGCATAAAAGTTGCAGTCACAAAAATCATTTTGTGAAAGAAAGCGATATAAATATGTAATACGATGCACGATATAAGAATCTCCTACAAACTCGCGCCTGCTGAAAATTTGATGTATGTATTACGAAATAAAAGATTTAGAGTATAGAAGTTTTTGTATTTTTCAATCTAAATAAAATATAACTCTAACCCCATCTTAAAGATAATTAATTAATTAATTTTAAGCTTTTTCAGTTTCCTTGATCTACTGGCAAGAGAAGGCAGAAAATGGAAGGAAGGTTGCTGCACAACGCTGCACGATAATAATACAGTAAACTCCCGATTATCCGAGTTAATCACTGGGAGGGATCGCACGGAGAATAGAAAAACACGGATAATCCGAAAACTCCTTTTTATTAAAGAAAAAATCATCATCAGTACAAAAATATAAAAATTACTTACATTTGAATGCTGTATAACATCAAACTAGGAATTTTCCTTTTAATATTTACTACTTAAAAAAAAATCTGCATTGCGTCTTGGCTTCTGCTGTTTGTTCATCTCTTGTCATATATCAACACATATTTTACGAACTGCAGTAACGTCACCGTAATCAAATCCTCTTTGTCCCATATAATCTAACAAAGTTTCCGCAGATTGTAGAGCAACAGAATGAGAAATTGTATTTCCTTCATTTAGTGCATCTTCTGCATTAGTATTAGCTGTTTCTCCATTATCAAGTTCTTGAAGGATTTCTAATTTTTGTTTAACATTTAAAACGTTTCGTTTTAGTTTCAAACCACTCGTTTTTACCAGTAGAAAATTTCACGCCACTAACTGACGATAAACAAGACGCAAACACTAAAGGAACACGTGCGAAAGTGAAAGAAGACGAAGAAGTTAAAGAATGACGTGTCAGGCAGAAGCGTTTTCGTAAGAGAATGAGCTAGGTGATTCATTTCTCGAATAATTAGGGGTTGAACCGGTAGAGATCGCACGTGGAGGAAAAAAGAAAAAATCTATTCTTTAGCCTCCGCCGTCACGGCTCACTAGTTTCACGGAATGAATCTCTCGATCGAACATCAACATCGATTCTATATGAATGATAAGCGTGAAAATGTTTCTCTTTAACTTTTTTTGTGAGTCCGGAATGAACGCGGCTAATCCGCAAACCGGATAATGCGCACGGATAACAGAGAGTATACTGTATCTAAATTATTGCGAAAGAGATCTTCATTCTCGAATTGTACTTTCTAGTCATTTCACAGTCTCGGGAAAGCTCTCAAGTACCTTCGAAGAAATTCTGTAAGTGTAACTAGATAGACTAAATATCAAAAATTTAGTAATGACTTAGTTAAATGAGCGACTGCAATGTCTTGGTGGTAAAATGCTGACTTCGAGATGGAACATACTGGGTACAAGACAAGAAGAAGCTTAGGATTAAGGTGACCAAGCGTCCTCCTTTTTAACTTTCTCGTATACGAAATATACAAAGAGAAAGTATTGTAATCGTCAAAAAATTCGAACTCGAGATTTTGACGAATCTCCACGTTTTAGACCTCTCCGAGTCCGAAAAACATAATTTTGGAATTATGTCTGTCTGTCTGTAATCACGATAACTTGAAAACTATTACAGCTACAGGGATGAAATTTGGTATGTGATCTTTACTCATAATTTGTAGGTTTCTATCATATTTTGGACAAAATCCGTCCACGGGAAGTTGTCTGTTCGCGATGTGAACACTACAACTCAAAAACTTTAATAGTTAGATGGATAAAATTTGGTACACTGTTTTATCATCGAGAATGTAGGTGCGTATAAAAGTTTGGGCCAAATCCGTCAAAAGGTTGACTGTCTGTCGGTGTGTATAATCGTAAACTTGTGAACACAGTAACTATTTAAGATAATGACTTAGATATAGGAAATTTGGTATGCAGCCTTCTAATCTTAATTGTAGATTTTTGTCCAATGATCGTTTAGATCGGTTAAAAAAAGTTTGTTGAAATTGCCTATTCGGGTTTTCCCCCATTCTACGTATCTACGTCACAAAAAAAGCTGGGAACGCTGGAGCGAGCGTTTTCCCCACCTTAGGGAATACCGCACGTTTTTTTGGCGCGCGGTGTGTTTTTTTCCCCACCCGTGTTATTCCTATGCGAGAAAGTTTTGGGGAGGCCACTCCCGCTGGTTTAAGTTCTGTCCTTCTTTGAAAAGTGTACAATAAATGATGTTACAAATGTTTTTATTATGCATTTATCATATTATAGTGTATTCTGTGTTATTGTTGCAATGAATTAAATGTTTCTTTTATTTATTATATTTTTCAGATTCACTCTATTTCTCTCTTCCTTTTGTTGGAGGTTAAAAGTTGGTCACCTTATTAGTATGAATCAAATCTGATTCATCATAGTTAAGTGTCTTCACGTTTATGTGACGAAAAAAAACTTGAGAAACGGAGTGTTTTCATCTGACTAGAGTTCAAAATTGAGTTATCCATTCCCAATAGCAATCTATGCAGCTATAATAGAAATATGATACATTAATCTAATAAACCAAGTAAATGAGTAAGGATCTTGGGTAATGAAAAAGAGTGGCAATTTTTTAAAGGGAATTCAATTAAGGTCTTTTCAGTTTCAAGTAAAATTAAAGAATTATAAAAACGTAAAATTATTTTTTTTTCATTTAAAGCGATTCTGTATGAATATTCAAAACTTCAGATCAACTGAAATCAAAGATTCTTCAGTCATGACTGATTGTAAAAGATTTTTTCAGGTGCATGCTCACAAAAAGTTGCTTTATTTCAAATTATCTTTCTTATTTTCCGTAAAACTTGTAAAAGTCTGATCAAAAAGAATTTTTCAAAATAAAGATATTTAAATTTTTATGGACAAGTTTTCTGCTTTGTTTATTGACATTTAAGTGCTTGGACTACGTAGTTCCGGTGTGATGCTAAGTCAATGGAATCTTCAAAGCGGAAGTCCAAAAGCCCAGCAGATAAAATCAAGGGTCTTAATGTAAGTAAACAAACCAGAAAATTCGTCCATAGAACCCAGATTTTATCCCTTTTTTGAAGACCCATAGAAGAAAAACTTAGACGGCACCAAACATTTTAAATTTCGACGCCACAACCAAATTGAAGATTTTTATCATGCGACAGCTTTAATGTTCATTATGCCCACAAAAATGGTGGGTAGTTGATAAAATTTGGTCTTGAACCCATGATTTTTGAAACCCCAATCTAATATTCTTCCCTAAAGTTACTCTGTAAACCAGAGGGAGTGACCTCCTTTAAACTTTTTTGTATACTCATCTCTCAAAAACTGTCGTATAGCGTATCAGATCCCCTCACCCCCGTTCGGATAAAAATTTCGGATCTGCTCTATTCCCAGAACGCAACAAATTTCTTCAGCACACGTAAAAACGACCGTTTGACGGATTTGGCCCAAAGTTTATACGGACCTACATTCATGAGGATAAAACTGTGTACCAAATTGTATCCCTCTAGCCATTTAAGTTTTTGAGTTATACTGTTCACATGAACGCGGACAGACTTCACACAGCCGGATTTTGTTCAAAATTTGATAGAAACTTACAAATGATGCGTCAAGATCACATACCAAATTTCATCCCCGTAGCTCTAATAGTTTGAGTTATCATGTTCACAGTCACACAGATAGACATAATTCCAAAATTGTGTTTTTCGGACTCAGGGAGGTCTAAAACGTCGAGATTCGTCAAAATCTCAAGTTCGAATTTTTTGACGATTACAATACTTTCTCTTTGTATACTTAGTGTACGAGAAAGTAAAAATGTATCCGTCAAATCACGGAAAAAGTACCGGCAGCAGAGTTAACGGTAATATTCCGTTTCGTAAAGTATTTCTCCGTTTTCTACAAAAAATTCCGTTTTGGGGTTTTCCGTTTTTACTTTTACCGTTTTCGAATTCTCAGTTTTTTCACAGAAATTCCGTTTTTGATTTTTCCTTGTTTTTAAGGGAATTCTGTTTCTTATTTTTTGTGTGTTAATAGAAATTCCTTTTTTTAAGGTCCCCTTAGTGTCAAAAGATGCGATTTTTGAGACAAATAGTTAAGGACATCCAGGGCTCTTATAAGTTGCAAAGCAAATTTAAAATTTTTCTATGAGAGTATTATGATCTATTGTTCACATAAATGATAATTTTCAGTAGATGGTACATATTAAAAAAAATTTTTAACGACTGTTTTAAATTTTAGAATGATTTGCGCAGCGCAGGATTTTACAATATCTACATATCCCCTTTTTTGCAAAATTTCAAAATGCTACAGAAGTAGAATAACTAACTCTTAAGAAAATATGCATAATTTCTGTAATTTTTGTTCCTAAACCGGAAATACATTTTTCAATGCCTTATTTTATTTTTAAGTGCACATAAATTTTATGATTTTATGCCATTTTAAAGAAAGCAATATGGACATCATATTTAAAATTTCAAAGTTTTTCATCAGAAGGTTTCAAACCGTCATTCGCACAATATATTGCTGTGCGGTGTGTAAGGAGTCATCACTCAGTCCTTGGGATAACCAAGCTGCTAGTGAGCAAAGACTATTGACTGGAACAAGTTTATGAATGGGGTGGAGGCAACAGAATTAATAGAATGTTCTTAAATTTTCTTCTAGATAGCATTTAAAATTAACCTGGGAATATTTTTAACGATAAAATGGATACAAACAATTTTTCAATGTCTGAAAAATCTAGTAATGTAAACTATATTGTAGTGTAACTCTATTGTAGTATAAACTATAATATGAATTTGCCTAGGACCATAATTGTGTTGGAAAATATAATATAAACCCCTAAAACACATGCTTTAATATAATTCCTATATCAAATAAAAATTTTTAAAAAATAGTAGTACCTTCGGATAAATTTCGTAGTTAATGCCGCATCAGCATTTTACTCAATATTAAAAACAAAAGATGCAAAGTACGTTGTAATTGTCCATCAATTACTACAGCAAACTTCTTTGCATTGCATAGGTTGCACCCTGCAAAAAATAAACAAATAATTTTGAACATAAACACGATAATTATTAATATAGTATAAAGGTTCAAATTGATTGCAGTTAACTTTTCCCAATTACCTGCAGATTTTACTGAAATTATCTTCTGTACTTTTTACAATAGTTTTTGTCTGCAAGTTACTTGTCGCATTAAGAGATTAGGAGTACATTTTGGTTCACTAAAAATAGAGTTTTTTTTTTCAAATTTCAAGAGAAATTTACTTAAAAAACGAATACACGAATAAACAAAAATCATAGATTTGTTAATTTTAGGCAATTACACAGTAATGCCAGTATCTTAGCTGAAAGTATACACTTACTATATCATCTGAATTAATGTTGTATCATTAATGCTTTTAAATGATAATATATTTCAAGTAATATCTTGAAAATGAAATTTTGGTTACTGTAAAATTTTGTTTCTTAATATCCTGTGAAAATACTGTTTAATTTTTATTACTCAGCGAAAAATACAATTTATCAGGAAAAATTTAATATTTTGAAAATCCTTATAGGGGAAGGAATTCCCCCTTCACCCCTGTGTGATTATGGCATCAATGCTATCAAAGAATATCAGCTAATTATCGAAGCATGGACTAAATAGAATATTACATACCAAATGCTACTAAATATGGTATCAAAAGAGACTTTGTTTTGATGCCATCAGGACTCTATGAAAAAAGAAAATATTTATTAGAAAAACATTCATACACGTGGAAATCATTTTACGGATGAGGAGTCTATAAGTTACTGTAATTAACACTACTTATTCAAATTTATCCTCACTTTAAGGTATTTAAGTTAAAAGTTAAGCAAAAATGTTAAAATATACAAAGTTAAAAAATCAGACAAATTTATACAAATTTTGGAACCTTTGTACTAATACTGGCTCTCAATTTTTTTTGCAAATTGATACCTTTGATAATAATAAGCACAATTCAAATAAAACACCATTAATATTATTTATGATTCAAACACCCAACGTTGTTGGGTTTTTACATTAAAAAATCAAAATGCTCTTTTCTGAATACTTACATTAAATAGTGAAAAATGTACTTACTAATTTTTCTTTAAAGAGAAAGAGAGAGTGTTTATACTGGCTTATGCTACACGAAAGATCGGGCTTTGTCAGTGATCCTTTATGCATTCTGCACTTTCCCCCTATTTTGATGAAAATAAATACGCCCGGCGCATGCGCAAAAGAGCGTTGCTACAATAAACAATTCACTTTTCCTTCCCGGCTTTCTTGGCGCCTATTCATGGTTGCTTGGCGAGAGCGCCAATTGGGGAAAAACATTGGCGAGCGGGAAAAAAGAAATACACGCACACACACAAACCAATGGATTATATTTTAGCTTTCACTTGGAAATAATCTATGAATAAAATCTTCAAAAGTACGTTTGTTGACCATATAATATTCTTGGACACATGAAAAATACAGTAATATGTAAATCTCCTAGTATTGTAAAATTGCCTTAATATTCAAATAAATGCGCGGTAAATCATATCAAAAGGAATAACATATTAAAGTTATATTCGTTTAAAATACACACAATTAAAACAGATATTGACTGTATGCCTTATATATGTGTATTTTATGGTAATATCTTGCTGATATCTTTTGGCCTTGATATTTTTTAATGCATTTTGAGAGAAAATACATTTTGGGTTCAAAATTGTGCGCGTTGTCGCCAATTCTAAACCGGTTAAACCAGTTACGGCAGCCATAGAGATGGAAAAGTTCCCTTTTCGCCTTTTTCGATTCGTGGTTTACGGAAACTTTCCGTTTGTTTAGGGGGAAATGCCGGTTTCGAGACATTATGAAAATTTTCCGTTAAAATCAATAAATTTTCACCTGAGTTTTCAGATGGTTTTTTAACAAAGTACAAGGGTCATGCCTTCTTGGACCATAAACAGTTATTTGTAATTTTTAATTTGGAATAATTTTCACTGTCCCTTGGGAAAGACAGAGGGTCTGATCGAAGGTCGAGAGGTCGAAAGATTGAAATTTCAAATAGATGTGATTTCCCCAACCATGATTTTTGAAACCCCAAACTAATATTCTTCCCTCAAGTTACAGGGGCCACGCCTACTTGGATCATAAACAGTTATTTGTAAGTTCAATTTTTGAGTAATTTCCCCTATCCTTTGGGAAAGACAGAGGGTCGAAATATTGAAATTTCCAGTAGCTGTGATTTCCCCAACCATCAATCTCAATCCCATATTCTTCCTCCACGCTACAGGGGCCAGGTCTTCTGGGAAAACAAACAGTTGTTTGAAAGTTTAATTTTGAATAACTTCACCTGTCCCTTGAGAAAGACAGAAGGTCGAAAAAATGAAGTTTCCAATAGCTGCGATTTCACCACCCATGAGTTTTTAATCCCAATCCAATATTCTTCCATCAGGTTACGAAATAACTTCAATTGTCCCTTGAGAAAGACTGAAGGTCGAAATATTGAAGTTTGCAATAGGTGCGATTTCCCCAACCATGCTGTGGCGATTTCTCAGATGTCATCTTAAAATCCCATCATATTTTCGTAAATGATTTCTGAGCAAGCGCAGTGAAGTCAAGTTTTTACTTTAAACAAGCCGTTGCTTAGTAACGGATCTATTGACGAAAACGGCAGTCCCGCACATATTGTTGCGTTTCAGTTCACGTGCAGTGCTTGAGTATAAAAACCGCTGTCTTATTTCTCCAAATCACTTTGAGTTATTCTCTCTTTCCTGTGCCTTTTGTCTGAGATATTTTTGATTGTAACTCAGTTGAAGCGTGTTCGTAGTCACTCATTTAGAACAATGAATCGATTCGACGGCGTGGAAGAAAAGGAAATCTATGAAATTCTTGATAGAATGACTTCTAAAAACGACTTTTGGGCCATGGCGAAACCATTCCCCGAAAAAATCGGGTTTCAACGCTTTGGATTACAGTTGCGTGAAGAAGACTTCGAACAAGATGGTGTTTCTTACCGTGGTTTCTTCCTGCGTGATCGAAACGAAGTCAGGAAAGCCACCTCTGGTTTTTCAGTAGTGAAGAATGACGAGAAGGAGTTCAAAGTTGTCCTTGATGTCTGGCCTTTCAAGCGCGACGAACTCTCCGTTATGGTTGTCCCCGGCAAATATTTTACGATTAAAGGCGAACATGAGGAAACATTCGAAGATAACAGCGACTGCACTCGCAAGTTCCAGCGTTATTACTGTCTTCCCAGAGGATCCGACACCATGGAATGCAGCTATTGCAATGGGACTCTCACGATTACAGTTGAAAAGCGGGAGGTCTCTGATGAAACTCGAGGACCGCAAACGGTTCCCATAAATCTGGTCACCTGCAGCGAGGTCTTGCCTATTGAGGAGCAACATCCACCGACAGAGATTCGAGATGTGCCCACCGCTAGCGACGATCTTCAGAACGACGACGAGCCAGTTGCGAAAGCCACGGAATCTCCGAAAGAAGCTCCCGTAACTAAGAGAGATTTGAGGAAGGACTTTCTTCCCTTGGCCTCAAAGAATTTGAAGGGAACTCTCGCCACTCTCGTAGATATGGTGCACTTGTCAATTATGCTTGTCATGGAGTCTTCGACAGATCCGACCTCTTCTGGCAAAGATCAGAAGAGCGACAAGGAAGTAGTTGCGGAAGCCACGGAGCCTTTGAAGGAAACTATCATGGCTTACGTAGATATGATGACGTCTCTGAGAGAAGAGACCCGTACTCGCATACATTCGGAGAGCTACAACGCTGTAGTTGAGAAAATCTTCGCGACTTTCAACGTAACCATCGACACTGTCGCACATATGTTGGACAAGACTTCTACGAATGCCAGAAAGTTGGCGGGTAAAGTTCTCTCTGCTAACAAAGATGCAGCTGCGGAAGACATGGAGAATTTGAGGGCAAGGCTCTTCGGTGAGGTATATTTGATTAATTCGACAGTTATGAATGACATAGTGTCTGCGAGAGAACAGCTCTTTGCTGTCGAAGATTCGAAGAGCGACAACGAGGAGGAAGTCCAGGGAGCCACGGGGTCTTCGGAAAAGGGGACCCTTGCTTACGACAACTCAAATGTCGACACTAAAAATGACGATAAGAAGGCACTGACCAGTGATGACGGCAAGTAAAAGTTTTCTTGGAAGTCTTCAAAGCTTATTGGCCTCCCCATATGTTTTCGTGACTGTTAATCTTTTATTCCTTATTAATTAGAATTGTATATCACTGGCTTTGAACTGAATAATTCTGTCCACTGTATCTAATACAATTTTCAAGTCTAAGTTATTTTACTGCATCTATTAACATAAATTGAATGTAAAATAAAACGTTTTCCAGCAAAATACCCAGCGTTTCTTGGCACTTCTTTCATTAGATTTTTACCTTTTGATACTAAATAAAAATGGGAGATGTCTCTAAATTTGTAGCATGCTCTGGTACTAGTAAATTAGTTTATTTCTAGCATTGTATGGCTTTATTCCTTTGAGATTAGATATATTCTCTTAATAAGCTACTGATTATGTATTAGTAGTTAGGAAAGGCATATTCTATATTTGCCGCAGCCAAATTACTTGCAAAAGCGGCAGACTATTCATGTTGTTCGCGTACCAATTTCCGTATTGAGTTTAATCGCAAAATTTCTTGCTAGTTGTGCTTTAGGAATTGCAAGTCTTCCGCTAAATTCATTTGCAGTCTACGAACGATTGGCTGATAGCATTCATCGATTTGAACAAAATATTTGACTAAGTAATCTTAAATTGATCTACGTGCACCTTATTACGGTTATAGCCTGTTGCATAATTTCAAATTGAGTTATCTTTAATATTTCAGGCAATGTTTATTCTCGCGTCTGCCATTTTGCATTTAAACCTATTCAGTCGATAACTTTTGTGCCATAAACATCTAAAGCCGGCCATTCACTTAACTGAATGTTTTAGAGCGTAGATTGAAGCCTCGCTTTCAGGGTAGCGCAAACTAAAATTTGCGGACTGGGGGGGGGGGGAAATGTAAGACCGTTTGCCAAGCGGCTGTAGAGAGGGAAAGAAGATCGCTCCTCCTACCTTCGTTCAGAGTTATTGTCCTTTTAAATACAAGTGAATGGCGTGCCTGTATTTTTCGATTAAAATGGGTGTGGAAAAACCGGGCTTGGGTCTTCAAGTGAATGGCCGGCTTAACAAAACCGAAATATTTCTATCTTTGCGAGAATAAACTGTTGGGTTCGCTGTTTATGATATGTTATGTTCTTGTATATGAAACTGCCTGTAGTTTCCCATTAATGATGGCACTTTATCCAAAACCTGAGGTGCGGTTACAATGAAGATGCGTGGGTTTTAGTAGGTTAATAAAGTGTGTGGAGGAGATTTTTTGGATTTGTCGATTTTAGTAGGATATTTAAGACGCCTCTTCGCACACCGACTGAGTTTAGTAAATTTGTACTAACATCTTTACGAGAATACCACGACGGTGAAGTAGTTTCAACAATGTATACGTTATGGTCAAAGTGATTAATCGATTAATACTAACCGGTCGTTAATGATAATCGATAAATGTCATTGACCGTAATGTATACAGTGAAGCACCGTTTATACGTTTTTCAAGGGACTAACGTAAAATGAAGACTTGTAATCTCCATTTAATTGAGAACTTCGCATTAAATTTGTCAATTGCAATTAACCTTCCAGCGGGCGCGCCTATGCAGATTTTACGACATGCCGTGCATCGTATTGCATATATCGTAATGTTTTACAAAAATAAATAACTTTTATCTGTATTAGCTTAATAGTAAACGCTGATTTTATAAATAAAAATGGTATTTAAATTTATAAAAGAACGATATAAATATGTAATACGATACACAATGCAAGTATCTCTTGCATATACGCTCCCGCTGGAGGATTAATGCGAATTCATTTAAAAGTAATTTTCAAGTTTTTTGCTTTAGAACTATGATGTATTATTATAAGTAAATCTTGAAATTAAACATTTATCATAAGACTGAAATCTTGTCTTTATTGCATAACTCGAGTGTTAATTTTGTATGCAGATTTAGGTGTATGCGGGTAGACGTTTAATTAAAAACTTTAAACTTCCATATTCGTGCTGATTGTCTGAGTATTGAGTACAGAATTATGAATCGAATTAAGTTCATTAAATGTTTTTCGAAATTATTTCTTTTGCCGAAAGAATAGCGAAAGAATCTTTGTTTACTATTAGCCTAATAAATACAGATAACACAAATAAGTTGCATTTATTTTTGTAACATAACACGATATATATATGTAATACGATGCACTATATGTCGTAAAATTTGCGTAAGCGCGCCTGCTGGAAGGTTAATCTTTGTAGTCGACGCCATTAAACATGAAATTAGCCCCGACTGCGGCAGAAAAATTATGTATTCTAGGATTAGTTTAACGGTTATGTTTTGAAATTCCGTATCTTTCGATGCGATTGCATTCATCTCAAACTTCAGAAGTAAAGAAAGGAGTATAAATTCTTTCAGAGCATCGGAGTTCTACAATACTGAACAAAAATTTACTATTGGTGACTAAAAAGTAATTTCTAAACAATCTTGACGTGTTACTGTATTTTTGGGATCAAGCATTTGAACAGTGTATAGTAAACGAGAACAAAAATTTCCCCTAGGGCAACATTATCGAGACTTCGCTTGTTGATTACATGGATCTGCATTTCCCTTCCGCTATTTAATCTTCTGACTGTCAGTTTTTTAAAATCTCTATTCCGATGCAACATTTGCAAACATGTTCAAATACCGTTGAACCAAGCGAATTGTTATTTATATGCAAAGCTTTATTGGTATATGATGATTCAACGCTATAATAGTACTAAGTAAACACATGAGCTTTCGAAAATCGCAGGATTATGGAGGAAAAATTTTCTCATATTTTACAAACGGACGAAATATATACATGTATCAATACTAATTATCGTTACAATGGGGGGGGGGAAGTGAAAAACAGGAAATGGTCCATAATAAATATATTTTAATTACTGGTTGAACTAAATGTATTTCTCCATTTCCCTAGGGCAACTTTATCAAGTCTTCGATTGTTGATCACAAGGATCTTCCGCTATTAAACCCTCTGACTGCCGGTTTTTAAAATCGCTATTCCGATCCAACATTTGCAAACATGTTGAAATATCATTGAACCAAGCGAATTGTTATTTATATGCAAATCTTTATTGGTATACGATGATTCAACGCTGTAATAAATAGTACTAAGTAAACACATGAGCCAAATCCCAGGATTCAGCTGATAATAGACTTACTTCCTACCCGCGGGACAAGCAGTCAGAGGATTAACCCTCCAGCAGTCGCGCGTATCTACGAGGTACTTCTATCGTCCATCGTATTACATATTTATAGCGTGTTATTTTGCAAAAATAAATGCATTTTTTATTTATGTAATCTGTATTTATTTGATATCAAGCAAAAATTATATAAATAAAAATTGCCCTTAAATTTATAAAAGAACGATTATATGTAGGAAATACCATGCACATTATAAGCATCTCCTGCATACGTGCTACTGCGGGAAGGTTAATATACACTCGCATGTTGAAATTGCCGTAATATTCGGTATTTATATGTTGATAGGTCGATCAAAACTGCAATTTACCAAGCCTGGTCATTTGAGCCTATACTACAAATAGATTTTAAAGTGTTAAAAATGCACATGGTATTCCATGTGCATTTTTAACACGTTGTGAATCGCCTGTGATTCGCAACTATCATTTAATTAGATGACCCCTTCTCTACTATATTTAAGAGATAGCAGAGAAGGGTTCGAATCTCGGATGTGAGTCGTGTTAACCCTTTATAAGGCCGTGGTAAATATGCTTACCACCAACTTCATCAATTTTTAAATGCATTTTTTAAGGTTGGCATGAGTTCTGGCAAAAATTTTCGATGAAACAAAAACCTAGGTATTCCATTTTTTTTCTCAAACCATAACGAAGTGTCTGGACTTGATAATTAATTATTAATTAGCAAAATTAATTAACAAAAAATTAATGTCATCGAATACGCTAAATGAATTTCTTTTCTTAAACGAATCTCAATCTCAAAGCAATTTTACTATAACACTACTAGAAAAAATGACCCTCTAAAGGGTTAAGGTGCATTACAGGGGATTTAACGTACATTTTTACTTTCTCGTATACGAAGTATACAAAGAGAAAGTATTGTAATCGTCAAAAAAAATTCGAACTCGAGATTTCGACGAATCTCCACTTAGAAAGTATACGAGAAAGTTTAGGGGATACCACTCCCTCTGGTTATTAAAGCTATGTTATTGGCTGTTTTGATCAGTTTTTCGATCAGTTCGTGATTAGGCCAAGGAAAAAGATTAAACCAATTTTACCAAAGTTTCTGAACTTTTGCAGATTTGAACAGGCGTTAAATTTAGCGAATCATAATGGAAATGGGCGAACCAAGCGAAGGGGATCTTAGCTGGACTCCATGAGATATACGGTGGAATTTGTTAAAATATCTTTGGGTTTTCTTTTTCGCGAGGAACTGCATGGGACATGAGAAGTAATATAGTATAAAAACACTCTCAATCGCATATCGCACGGAGAGCTGTCGTGCTTTTTTATCGTGAACACGAGCACAATGCCACTCAGCAAAAAAGTTTGTAGCACGTGACCGGTCAGACAAGATGACGGAAATCGTGAGCTGTATTCAACCGGCTTGAAAATGCACACGATGGCTAACGGAAAATCGTGAGCAGCGGAAATTCACACCAATCGGGTGTGACTTTGACGGTGACGTATTTCGCCAAGAATAGGAGCAACGATGACCGAAATCATGTCTGCCCGGTTGTTTCAATGCATCACGTGCTACAAACTGTTTTTCTGAGGTGGCATTGTGCTCGTGCTCACGAGAATAGAACACGGTAGCTGTCCGTGTAATATGTGCTTCATAGTGAATTCAGTGGCTTTTTGCACAGATCCAGAGGTGCTTGCCTCGAGACCCTAAGGGGCTTCAAAATCTATTCCACCTATATCGCAGTGTTAGGACAAAGGCGAATTTGACATTAGATAATGGGAAGGGCCTCAAAATACTTTTAGGGCTTATACATTGGCGGCGATTTGGTGGGAAAAGTGAGGGGGCAAAAGAATTTATAGGTATACAAAAGACCCGGGAGTATAGGCGGTACACAGTAAAATTTAATAATTTAGCAAGTTTTCCTGAACACAATTGCTTTTCTATAATTCTTAGTTTTAGGCAGCTAAAATGAAATAAAAATTTAATTTTTCCTTAAAGAAAGTAGCGATGCGAATGCCCCCTCACCCCCCCCCCCTTGATTATTGCCAAAATCTGTTACTGGGCGAATTGAACTTTCTTTAGCGCGAAATTTGGATTTTAAAAAAGTAATCGATTTTGATTTTGCTGAAATGAAAGCTCAGAAACACTTTTAAATTAATTGTAAAATATTGTTAATTCTAGAAAAATAAATAAAAAACGTTGCTTCAAATAAAAATGTTAATAAATACTGCATTATATCATCACTACTTCTAATTTGTAAGAACCTTTAAAATCGACTTACAGTATTATAAAGAGTGATTAAGCATCTCAAATAATAAAGTAATTTCATAATTAGTGATAATTTTCTAAAGGCCTCATCCTAATTATTTGCCAGGGGCAATATTGTCTAGTTACGCCACTGAGCGAAGACTTTTTACTTTCTCGTATACGAAGCATACAAAGAGAAAGTATTGTAATCGTCAAAAAAATTCGAACTCGAGTTTTCGACGAATCTCCACGTTTTACACCTACCTGAGTCCGAAAAACACAATTTTGGGATTATGTCTGTCTGTCTGTGAACACGATAACTCGAAAACTATTAGAGATACAGGGATGAAATTTGGTATGTGGTCTTTAAACATAATTTGTAGGTTTCTATCAAATTTTGGACAAAATACGTCAAAGGGAAGTCTGTCTGTCTGTATATCCGAAGACATGTGAACACTATAACTCAAAAGCTTGAATAGCTAGATGGCTAAAATTTGGTACACTGTTTTATCGTCATGAATGTAGGTCCGTATAAAATTTTGGGCCAAATCCGTCAACGGGCTGACTGTCTGTCGGTCTCTATAATAGCATACTTGTTCAACTCCATACGCATGCGTAAATGCCTGTTCAAAGAAGGGATACTCCGAAAACTTGGCAGTTTGCCAAAAACCAATTCTGGCGGCGAGATTTTGTAAGGCAGCAAACATTTAGGGCGTCTCGTTTTACTTGCGTATTGGAAGCAATTTCTGCGCATGCGCAAGCTATTCTCCTGTTTTCTTCTCCGCGGAACTTGCATTGCTAGAGTTTGATAAAAAAAATAAATATTGCGAAGTTTTAATACACACACATCTTTTTGAATATGATTCTTCACCTCAATATTTTACTATCATTATAATCAACAATGAAAAACATTCTGATAGTCATTGCATTCTGGATTACAGTTGGTTCGAACTTTTTACCAACGCAGGGGGGAGGGAAATGACAAATGTTTGAAAAGTATACGAGAAAGTTTAGGGGAGGCCACTCCCGCTGTTTGCTTCCGCGTTACAGCGATCTTTTTAGCAGTCGTGCATTGAGTTCCAATGTAAAAGGGACTCGTCCGTGTATGCATAACCTACCCTTAAAATTTGTCTAAGGACTTTTGACCAGAGCCGTTTTAACCCCTTCTTGGCCGGCGTAGCATGTCATAGGTTAGGCTCTTTTATGCCCGTACGCTATTTGAATGCGTAGTTAAGTCAACGTAACAATTAATTTTAAATTCAGTAGAACCCCGGAAATCTGAACCCCAGGAATCCGAAATTTCGGATAATCCGAAAATCTAATTTTTAATTTTATGAAAAAATTTTACTAAAAATGAAGGAAAAATAACATTTACGTATCAGAAACAAAGTTAATATTTATTCCTAACTTAAAATAAGTATTCGAAATGGTCTCTAAGAATGAATACAGCACTTTAATTAGTAGAAGCAAACTCAGATATCTTTCTCTTTACCCTCGACTTGTTTGCCACTGTCGAGAGTCTTCACAGAGCACTCATGAGTCAATATTCTATTGCATTTGGTATGTCAAGCGTATTGTATTGAATTTCCCGGCCAGTCCGTATTTCCCGGAATCCGAACAAAGGTCAGCCCCAATTAGTTCGCATTCTACTACACAAAAATCAGCTTTTCGCGCCCAAATGTCTCAAGTATCCTTCACGCTCTTAAATAGATTGAAATAATAATAATAATAATATATCAAATAGGTGGTAACTAGGATGGCGGTTATTGCAAAACAAAACAAACGATTTCTGCTCAAAATAATTGGTTTATGAAAAATACGTTTTTCTGTTTTTGTTTTTCAAACGTTTGTGGACAGAATTTTTTATTAATAATATACAATAAGTAAGTATTAACACAATAATTAAATAATGTAATAAGTAATGATTATAAATAAGTAATTAATACAATAATTAAGGTAAGACCTGTAAGGTTTCTAAATGTTTGTCATGTACTGTCCTACCGCCACGAGAAAAAGCCCAGACACTAGACATGTCGATGGCGGTCGTTATGGTGACGAGATATTCCACTGCATTTTGGGGGAGAGGGAGAAAGGGCTTTATTTCATTTGGCGCAGATAGAACCGGAGGGAGTCTCATTTCGCTTTGTACTTCGATCGAAAACGAATTCATTCTCTTAACGAAGTGTGCTTAGTTTGCCAAATCTTGCGGTTGATTTTAAACCCGTATCCCTCCTTTCTTCGATTCGTCTACTTGAGGTAAACGTGGCGGTAGGACAGTTCTGTACGTTTTAAAAATATATTACAAAAAAAAGTCCAAAGATAAAATTATAGTTCACATTTTAACATAAATTTTCTAATGTCTGTCTACGAATTATTTTTAGCAAGGCCAGATGGTTCAGAGTCAATAATATTTATGACACATGCGTACATTTTAATAACATGATCATTTAATACATTATTATGCTTTACATTAACAGAAAATATTAATAAATTTTAAAAATTTTCAAACTTTTTAAAATCCCATCTTTTAAATAATTGAACAACATTTAGTGATAATTATTGCGCTTCTATTTTATTAACCTGTCTTGAATACTCATATTCCTCTTTCTTGAATTTTTATCTCAGTTTAGTTTAGTTATATTAACGCCCCGTTTTGAAGCAACGCGAGGGCTATTTCGGAACGGACCTCGTAATTTTCAACCATGGTCAGATGACAATGTCGATACCTGAGCTGGCACGCCACACCAGGGGGAGAACGTTTTACCAACGACTCGTGATTCAATGTGCAACAGGTCCACACACACGGCGTATCCTTAGTGGGAACGGTTTCGAACTTCGAACCCTCCGAAGCCGAGACCTTACAACTACGCATGCGCGCCCTCTATTTTTATCTCAAAGTATTTCTACAATAATAGACGCGAACTATGTCTCTTGGCACTCTACAGGACAGACCGTTCGACCTACAACTACCGAATTTTGCGCAGATAAATTTTAAAGGCTGGGAACAATTCACATTTGTTTCCATACATGGAAAAGATTACTTTATCTTAAGCGTTGTCATTCATATTGAATGAGAATATTATAGATATTTTAAATTGTTCTTTTTCTTTGTCTCGAATTTTCACTTCCAATTTTTAATTAAAAGTTGCATCATTCTTTAAAAATTATTAATAACTTATGGAAAAAATTAGTTTTCGGCAGCTTGTAAAAATCGTTTGGTACAGTTTCATAAACGTACGAACGGATTAACGTACCCGATACTGTTTTCCTAAAAATCAATAATGTGTATCTTTTGTTTTTATTTTGTTTTCAAAATTTTTCGTGTCATTGTGGGCGTTTTTCTTTCTTTTTTTTTCATTTTATTGAAGTCCTGATCCCTCGGTCAACGCCATGCGCGTGTTGCTAGTTTGAGATAAAGCAAAGATTAACAAAATCTCGACAATATAAGTCAAAAGCAAGGCCATTTTATCTAACGGCTGAGGCCCAGGGGGCCTCTGATCCAAGGATGGCTAAAAATTTACTATACTGATTTTATTTTAATTTTGAACAAAAGAAATGAGTTAATTATAATTTTAAATATATCAAATAATTTTATATATTATAGATAATAATAAATGTGTTATACAGTAGAGTCCCTTGAAATCCGAACCCCGTTAATCCGAAATTCCGGATAAAACGAACACCTCTTTTTAATTTTCTGAAAACATTTTCTGAAAAATGAAGAAAAAAATTCCGACTTGAGGCTGTCTCTGCGAAACGGCCGCTCGAATTGAAGGGCGTAAACTTACTTACCTTACTCAACTGTGACTAAAGTAGCTCTATGTGATTATTGTAGTTTATTAGTAGATTATGTGACTGGAGTAGCTCTTTGCATCTGTCAATTTATGTGACTGATTCTTGATTTTGGTTGGGTTTTTTTTCACTACGAGCGCGCGCATCGGTCGCTGTGACGTCGTCAAAATTCTTCGTGATTTTCACCAAATTTGCAACTCGACTGTGACTAAACCGTAATACCAAATTCTAAAATTCTTTTTGCGATCTTCAATGTCCACCTTTCTCTGTTAAATGAAACTAAGACCAACTCTCTGTTATTTGTAAATTTGTTTTCATTTTCGACCGAAGTACAAAGCGAAATGAAACTTCCGCCGATTCTATCTGAGCCAAATGAAATAAAGACCTTTCCTCCTCCCCAAAAATGCAGTGGAATATCCCGTTACTATAGCGACCGCCATCGACATGTCTGGTGTCTGGGGTATTTCTTGCGGCGGTAGGACAGTACATGACAAACATTTAGAAACCTTACAGGTCTTACCTTGGCCTGCACTAAGAGATCATATAATATGAATCAGATACTGGTTTAGACATAAAAAGAATGTTTCTAAACATATGGTGGCTTAGGAAGTGGGCTCTTATAGAACTCCGGCCTTTTTTGTCATCCGGTCAACCCCTCCACCACATTATGCTAAATAGTTGGGAGTTTACTATGATTTATTGTATTTCAGATAAGTAAACAAATAAGATTTGATAGTACGTCGTTTCGGACTTGTTCCTTGAACGATGTAATAAAGAGGTTTTACTGTAGGGATGGCGGTTATTGCGGAAATAACCGAGTTTCGGTCATTCGGGTTTTTTTTACCTCCGGTTTCACTTTGCGGTTATAACCGTTTTGAAATAACCGGTTTTCGATTTGTTTATTTATATTATTGTAAAACGAACGTCGTTTGTAGACAAAATTTTTCATTAATACTGTTTTTAAAGGAAATCAATCCATTTGCCAGTATTTATCTGTTCATAAAGAAAGTAACGGTTGTTGTTGTTGATTGGCCTAAGATGATGAAATTCAAAGCTTCATAAATTGGTAAATTTTAGTCTAATCAAACTTAAAATCAAGCCTATTTTCCGATCCGATTTTTTTACCCAGTTATTGGAATTTAAAAATATAACCGGACAAAAAATAACCGAAAAAAATCGGTTAACCGAAACAAAAAGCCGGCAGGCTTTTCCCATCCCTAGTTCCAATCCGTCCATGGGTGTAGGTTCTTCTTTGTCTAGAAAGGAACAGAGCATCACTTTTCTGGCCTTCATGTCAGAGTGAACTTTCTTAAAATCTGTCGCCAAGAGCATTTACCCACTGGGATTAGACATAACGCCGCTGCAACAAAAGTCTCCTTTTCAATTGGTCAAACCTTACCCTTAAATTCTATCTCTTTGTTTTAATTTTGAAAAATTTATTTAAATGCAAAAGTATTTTGTTTTTACTTTGATATGTCGGTCATATGCATAGTACTACTTTTTTCTGTAGAGCTATAAATAGTGATTATGGGAAAAAGAAGTTTAAAGCTGAGCGAAGCATTGGCGCGCACTTAGTGACAAACCCATTCTTGGCTTAAATTTTCAAAACCTATTATTAATTTCGTAATGATTTCGATTTTTAAATTAATTATTTTTTATTTTTCTCTTGCAGTGTATGGAGTGAAAACTGCTGCCGTTGCTGGTGCAGCTGTGGTGGCGACTCCTGTTTTGGTTTCAGCTGCTGGCTTTGGAGCTGGTGGCATAGCGGCTGGATCTGTAGCGGCAGGTGTTCAAGCAACATGGTTTGGTGGAACGATTAGCGGCATCACTGGTGGCATGTTTGCTGGTTTGCAAAGC